>CM076575.1:851312347-851480876 GCA_034641835.2 Pinus albicaulis | reverse complement strand
TTCCTGGGCGTGAGTAGTCAGTTATGCCCTCGCGCCGAAGAGGAATATTAACCAGCTCCAAAAATAGAATAAGAGAGATATCAATGCCTTAGAAATAAGCCACTTCGAGGGGTAAACCTCCAATACATTACATAAATGAACAATTCTTGGATAATACAAATTACAAAACCTCCTTTCTATATATAGGATTCCATGGAGCCACAGTGTAATCTTAGTGGGGCCACAACGTAATCCTAGCCGACCTAATAATAATAATTTAAGGGCATAATAATAACAATATGGGGGTTACAGGGGTACAATAATAACAATAAGGGGGTTACACTAACAACAATAAGGGACTATACTAGTAATATAGGGACCTAACATGCCCCTCTCCTTCAAAAAAGTGTTGTCCTCAACGCTTGAGTAGCTCTGGGTGCTTCTGGATAAAATTCTCATCCTCCCATGTAGAATCTTCAGTGGGTAAGTTCTTCCACTTGATGAGATACTCTGAAACACCCAGATTTCGTAGCTGTTGAGTTCGCTCTCGTGATCGTCTGCGGTTCAAATATGATTTTTCCTTCCTCATCAAGTTATGCCAATATTGTTTGAACTGGAAGATTTTCACCCATAACCTTCTTTAAGCATGAAACATGGAAAATTGGATGCACTCGTGAATAAGTAGGAAGCTCCAATTTGTATGCCACAGTACCAATATTTTGCAACACCTTGTAAGGACAACAGTACTTTGGCGATAATTTATTATCCTTCTTAGCTTGCTTGAGGGACATTTCTTTCTATGGTTGTAGCCGTAAAAATACCCACTATCCTACATCAAAACTTCTCTCGCTGCGATGTTGATCTGCCTGTTATTTCATTTGATTTTGTGCCAAATTCAGGTTGTCTTTTAAGAGTTGGAGAACTTCTTGTTGATGCTCGATGTGATCTTCCACTGCTTGAACCTTCAAATTTTCTCTTAAAGATGATGTGATGGATGGTGGATGATATCCATAAA
The DNA here is from genome assembly GCA_034641835.2 of Pinus albicaulis. Lineage (NCBI taxonomy): Eukaryota > Viridiplantae > Streptophyta > Pinopsida > Pinales > Pinaceae > Pinus > Pinus albicaulis. The sequence goes on along the minus strand of CM076575.1, from coordinate 851,479,882 downwards.
GTGCCATAAATGGGGTCATTTTTGCTGTAGTATGGAAGGAAGTGTTATAGCACCATTCAGCGAGAGGTAACCACTTGACCCATTTTGTTTGTTTATCATATACAAAACAACGAAGATATCCTTCCAAACATTTATTTGCTATCTCAGTCTTTGAAATCGATTGAGGATGATAAGATGAGCTATGAGCTAATTGAGTACCCAAATAAGAAAAATAACTCGGTCCAAAAAAATTCCAGTAAAAATGGGATCTTTGTCGCTCACAATAACCCTTGGGTTTCCATGTAGCTTTTGAATTGTGTCCATAAATGTAGTAGCAACTGTACTTGCTTTAAATGGATGAGATAATGCACAAAAATTTGCATACTTGGTAAGTCTATCAACTACCACCATGATGACACTCTTTCCTTCGGACTTAGGTAAACCTGTGATAAAATCCATTGAAATCTCCTCCCAACGTTGACTTGGAATGGATAAAGGTTGTAGAAGTCCTGGGGTCTTAATTGTTTCCACTTTATTCTGCTGGCAGACCAAACATTCCGCCACAAACTTTCGAATATCAGATTTAAGGCCATCCCAAAAAAATTCTTTCTTCACCCTGTGGTAAGTTTTTAAAAATCTGAGTGTCCTCCTAAAGAAGAAGTGTGCAATTCCAGAAGAATCTTTTGTTTTAGTTGGGAATTCTTACAAAGATATAAGCGATCTTTGTACCATAAGGAATCATTTTTCCAACTAAATGTATGAGATGTACTAGGATCTTGCTGCAACTTTTGAATGAGTGTCCATACATCTTTGTCCTTCTTCCATTCATCTCTTGCTTCAGTTATCCAATCTGGTTGGATAATAGAAATGGCACAAAGCAATGCTTCCACCTCTTCATTCTTTCTTGGGAGTGCATCTGCAACAACATTAAGCTTTCCTTTTTTGTAGATTATTTCAAAGTCATAACCCAACATCTTTGTGACCCATTTTTGCTGCTCTTCTGAAGATAGTCTTTGTTCCAAAAAAGTGTTTAAGACTATCATGATCAGTTTTTACCTTGAAGTGTCTTCCCATTAGGTAAGTTCGCCATTTCTTTAGTGCATGCAGTATTGCTAACATTTCCTTCTCATAAATAGGTTTCTGTAAATACTTTCCTTTGATTGGACAACTTTCAAAAGCAATGGATATTCCTTCCTACATTAAAATAGCACCAATTCCATTTCCTGAGGCATCACATTCCACAATAAAGGTTTTTGTGAAGTCTGGCGTAGCTAAGACCGGTGCTAGGCACATTGCCTCTTTAAGATGTTCAAAGGCCTTAGTTGCTTGAGGAGTCCATGAAAATGCATCTTTCTTCAATAATGTTGTTAGAGGTGCTGCTATTCTCCCATAATTCTTAACAAACTTGCGATAATACCCTGTTAACCCGAGAAATCCTCGCAGCTGCTTTATGGTTGTGGGGACTTTCCATTCCTTAATGGCTTTAATTTTGTTAGGGTCTACTTTAACACCCTCGTGAGATACAATATGACCCAGATATTCCACCTCTTGTACTCCAAAGAACATTTGGATGTTTTTGCATATAATTGTTTCTCCTGCAATAGTTTGAGCACCCTGTCAACATGTTCAACATGATCCTTCCAAGACCTGCTATAGATTAGTATATCATCAAAAAATACCAGCACAAATTTTCTAAGGAAAGGTTTGAAAATGGAATTCATCAACCCTTGAAATGTAGAAGGTGCATTGGTAAGGCCAAAAGGCATGACCAAAAATTCATAATGACCCTCATAAGTTCAAAATGTTGTTTTTGGAATATCTTCAGTCTTCATTCTAATTTGATGATATCCTGAACGAAGATCCAACTTGGTAAAATAAATTTCTCCATGTAATTCATCCAATAATTCATCGATCACAGGAATGGGAAATTTATCTTTAATGGTGAGCTTATTGAGCTCCCTATAATCCGAACACATGCGCCATGATCCATCCTTCTTGTGTACCAATACTACAGGAGCAGAGAAAGAACTTTGACTAGGTTGAATTATACCCGCCTCTAACATTTCTGCAATCATACGTTCAATTTCGCTCTTTTGGACATAAGGATATCTATAAGGCCTGATGTTTGGAGGAACACTTCCCGGAATCAAATGAATAGCATGATCATGATCACGAATAGGTGGGAGTCCTTTGGGAGTTTCAAACACCTTGGAATGATTGTCCAGGACTTGTTGGAGATCTGCAGAAATAGATGATTTTGATGTTGGAACTTCTAGTGAGCATAATTGTGCAATTACGCCTCGTTGTTCTTTCTTTAGAAGCTTTGTCATGACATTAGAGCTTATTATCTTTCTCGGCTTCCCTGCAATACCCCGTAATTTGACTTCCTTTCCTTCTGAAAAAAAAAATTTCAAGAAAAGTTCTTGAAAATTAAAAGCTATCGTCCCCAGAGATTGTAACCATTGTACTCCTAGTACAACATCTGCACCTCCCATAGGAATGGAAAGCATTGGACTATTCAATACGTACTCCCCCATGGCTAGCTTGATATTATGGCATTTTCTAGAGAAATTTATAGTTCCTCCATTTGCAACCATCACTTGACATTATGGTGCTAGGTATAGGAAACAATTCAATTCCTTAGCTACCTTACAATGAATAAAATTATGGGTACTACCTGAATCAATCAACACTGTCACCTTTTTCTTCTTGATATGTCCTTCTATCTTGAGAGCTTGAGGAGTGGTAATTCCTGCTAATGCATTACACGATATGGTTGGACTCATTTCTTCCTCTTCTAGGGTTGGTTCCTAGTGTATATCCTCTTCTTGTTCGTTTTCTTCTTCCTCTTCACAATCTATGTAAAATAATTTCTTCTTAGAACACTTATGACCTTTAGTGTATTTGCTATCACAACTGTAGAAAAGCCCTTTTGCTCTTTTTTCTTCCAATTGTTGTGGTGTCAACCTTGTAGGTTGTGGAAATATAGGAGTAGCAACACTTGCCTCTTTATAGAAGTGAGTGGTAGGCTTCCTTGTCGCTATAATTTTACATTCAATTTTTCTTTCCAACCCGAATGCCTTCTCCAATTAATCAGGTTCCAAAACGTGAACTTCATGTTGGATGTTATTCTTTAAAGTACCTATGAAGAGATCAATCATGTGTTCCTCTGGAATATCAGTTACCCTTATATTCAATTATTGGAAGTCCTCAATGTGCTCCCCCACTAAACCATTTTGTTTGAGATTTATCAATTGGCTAAAGAAGGTGTTGCTCTTTGTATCCTCATAATGTGTTATCATTTCCTCCGTAAAAATTGACCAAGTGACAATTTTTTTACGGGAGCAAAGCCATCGATACCATAAAAATGTATTTTTTTCTAAATGTAAAGTTGAAATGCGTAGCTTTTGAGTGTTTTGCACATTATTTTATATCAAAATATTGCACCATCTCTAGTATCCATGTTACAGGATCCTTTCCATCAAACTTCTTCATATCTTTTTTTGGAATATGGTGGTTCTTCCCACCAACATTAGAGTTTATAAAATCACGATTAACATTTATTTTGTTCTCATCGTGAGTTTCCTCTACTATATTTTCACCATTAGGAAACATTTCTTGTATCAACTTTGTCAAACCTTCCATGTCTGCTTTTAGATCATTCTTCATGTTTTCCATTTTTTCATCGATCTTAGCTTCCATGTCATCCATCTTAGATTCCATGCCAGCTTCCATTCCATTCTTCAAACCATCCATATTATATTCCACATATTTCTTCAAGCCATCCATCTTAGTTTCCACGCCTTTCTTCAAAACTTCCATGTCATTTTTTGTTGCTCTCTACGAGAGTGATATTTGTTGCACTTGCTCTTGTAATTGTGATATGTCATGTTGCCATTCTTCGTCTTCATGAGTCATAGTAGAGCCTTCTAAAGGCTTAATGGATGTTGAATTCTTTTTAGGGGCCATTTTAGAATCCAATACTGATATCTATTCTACAATATGCCCTTGGAATCAATTCAACTTGATTCTTCAAACAAGACATGCAATTCGGATTTAAAAAAAAAAAAATACACACCTTTTACTTGCTTTTGAGGAGCTCTATATTGAAATTGAATTATCTCTATAATTTTGGATCCTCAATATTTGAAATTTAGCCTTGTAGTAGCCCTCTGAAGCTTCTTTCAACTATCACAGGTCTAACTTGATTTGGATTCTTCAAGGCAAACTTATGTCCAATCTCCCACAATGACCCAATTATAGACTGGTTCAATAGAGAAAACTTATACGACTTGCCACATGTCACTGTTTCCTCCTTTGGCTCTAAAATTGATAGACAGGAAACTACATTCCGTGTACTTGTGGCCACGTTTTACAACATTCCAATCCGATGCTCAGAGAGAGAGTTATGAATATTTTCCCACGATAACCTATTTGAGATGAAATTCGAGAGCGTGAAAAATACCTAACTTCCACAGATCATATCTCCGAACATATTGTGAACCAAGCTCTGAAATTTTGCGACGATGTTCCTCAGGATTTCGACTTCGCTCTCTAAAAATTTCAGCATCTGAATCTTTGTAGAAACAAATTTATATTGAAAACTCTGCGATGACCTGTTTAGGTTAAATTCAGGAGCCTGCAAAAAGCCCTAACTTCCACAGATCATATCTCTGAAACTATTGAGAACCAAGCTCTAAAATGTTGTGACAATATTCCTCAGAATTTCGGCTTCGCACTCTAAAAATTTCGACTTCTGAACCTTCATACAAAAATAGTTATAGTGAAAATTCCACGATGATCGGTTTTGAGCAGCAAAAACCCTAGAATCCAAAGCTCTGATACCAAATGTTGTGAAACCAACTCCAAAAATAGAAAAAAGAGATATCAATGTCTTAGAAATAAGCCACTTTGAGGGGGCAACCTCCAATACATTACATGAATTAACAATTCTTGGATGATACAAATTACAAAACCTCCTTTCTATATATAGGAGTCCATGGGGCCACAATGTAATCTTAGTGGGGCCACAATGTAATCCTAGCCAACCTTACAATAATAATTTAAGGGCACAATAATAACAATATGGGGGTTACAGGGGTACAATAATAACAATAAGGGAGTTACACTAACAACAATAAGGGACTATACTAGTAATATAGGGACCTAACAGGATGGTTGCGCCCATACCACATGTTCATGTGTCAGAGATATCAGTTGTATTCATAATTTCAGGTTTTCTGACAGTGGTGTTTGGTTCGAACGCATTCACATAAAGCATTTCACCCCTCCCTCTCCCTTGGACCTTATGCTTTAGGGGGCATCTGTTACACAACATTTTGTCACTGTCCCTGCAATCCCCATCTCACCCATTGGAGAGTCATTTCCGTGATCAATAAGTAGTGTCATGCCTTGCAAAGACCATCATTGTGTCCCTTTGCATGAGAGTAATACTCCTTCTGTTGACAGTTCCCTGAGCAGAGACTCAAAAACCCCTGTTTTTTCCTAGGCGCGAGTATTCAATTATGCCCTCATGCCAAAGAGGAAGATTAACACTAAGCCCCGCACCAGCTGGCACTCTATCTCAGTTAGCCACCCGCGCCAAGATATTTATGGAATTTTTTTTAAAAATGGAGGCGGAGATTCCATTCCAACAACTTCGAGGATGAGTCATTGGGAGTGGTTGAACTGATAAACCACGGACTTCCTTATTTGGTTTATGGTTTCCACCTCTTGTGGGAACCTCCTAAAGGACAGGCCTCCCTCCCACCTTTGTAGGGATCCTAGCCTCCTCCTTTTCCTCTATAAAAAGAAGCTATCTTTTTTTGAATAAGCTAGCTAAACTTAGATAATTGAACATACTATAGCATAACTTATGAAGAGACAGAATAAGAAGGAATTACGTTGAGAGAGCTCGAGTCCATGCCTTCTGAGAGAGCTTGATTTCATGCCTTTACCCCGTCTGAATTCCTTGACGAACATCTGAGACATGCTTCGGCTGAATCCCGTTGGAGGAGACCACGACGTCAAAGCTTTGGTTATATCTCTTCCTTTCATTAATACATATACGTGACTATTGTTTGGTTCTAATTTTGTGTTATGATATTTGTTTAATGCAATATGTTTAGCCCTCTTTGAATGGCTAATAGTTATGAATGAAATGTTATTATGTCGTATGATGTTCTTGTTTTCTGATTCTATGTACAGGTATCCGAGCATGATTGCGGAAGGATTGTGACTTTCCAAGGCAGGAGCGAGAGGCCACCACCACTACAGCAACGACAACAGTGTTGGGCTCCAGGTAGGTCGATCTATCGTGTCCTCTTTCATTCAATAATTAGGAATCAACACTTTAGCATGTCTCTTTGTTTCTAGACCCACTCTAGGGCTGGAGGGATCATCTCTGTTCGCAGAGAGGATTTACCTGCTTAACAAAAGTTAACAGAGGAAATGTTCTCCTCATGGAAAGGGATTCAATGATGGTCTTTGCAAGGCATGACACTTCATATAAGTCACAGGAATGGTCCTCCAATGTGCAGGACAGGAATTGCAAGGATTGTGACAAAATGTTATGTAACAGATGCCCCCTAAAGCATGAGTTCCGAGAGAGAGGGAGGGGTGAAATGCTTTATGATAACGCGTTCGAACCAAACACCACTAGCGGAAGACCTGCAAGTACAAATACAACTGATGTCTCTGATACATAAACATGTGGCATGGGCGCAACCATCCATAATAGAGTATATATATAAACTGAGATCTGAGGTATGGACGCAACCATCCAACAGTAAGGATCAAAAAATAGACTCAGGTATGGTCACAGCCATCCAATCAAAGAGTCATGCAAATAGTTATGATAAACCAAAATATCCCACAGCCTGGATCTTATCATACAAAACCCAGGGTCTTGTGCTCCATCTCGACCCGAACAAGTACAAATTCAAGCATGCGAATATGTGAGCTGAAGTTGAACATGCAAGAAAGTTACATGATTACCAACCAATGATGAAAGGTTTTAACAGGCACGAGAGAAACCACCAATAATGACAATGTCTCTCAAGGTACAACAGGTACAATCCATGAAATGTGAACATTGATTTGGCGTCGAACACCCACAGAGTCACTCGATCGAAGGCCAATGATGTGGACCTGTCGTCAAATGCGAAGAACTTGCCATTAAGGCATGCAAGCTCCAAGGTACCGGAAGGGAGTTTCTAGGTCAGCGTCTTGGATAATGAGTTGAAATCGACAAGAAGTGACCCGGTCAAAGGAGGTTCATAATGTTTCCCACATCATCGACATGAGATAGAGGAACATGATGATAGTGAATCAGGACCAAACAGAGGATCAGAGGGAGGTTGAAAACTGCAATCGAGAACTTCTCTTGAACATATCGACGACACGACTCTGGATTTGGAAGTATTTGACATCAAGGGATCTGAGGTCATGATGACATGACAAAGAGAAGATGAGAGGTCAAAACATATTACCCAAACCCATGGAGGCAAAAATGACGAAATGAGATGTTCCCAACCCGGCACGAATGCAGATGAGTGTCATGTTCAAGAGTGACATATTATCGACACAACTGAGAACTTGTTCTATTTTCCCCCACCATTGTTGGCAAGTACCCCGATTATTTTTGGAAAACAAGCTTGAAGGGGATAGCATATGCTTGTCATGTAAGTTTTTCCTTCAGAAAAATCCATCCTAGTACATTTTACGATCCTTAGGAAGGAGGAACTCGGTGACTTCATGGTGATGGTTTCCAATGTCATTAGGGTTTAACGAGTCTGACAAAGGAAGAACTCGGCGTCATTTCATGTTTAGAGAGTTTGGAAAGAAGCAGAAAAGAAAAATCCAGTAGTCCCTTTTTGTGGATAGTCTCACAGATTTGAAAGGTAGAAAACTATGTCTAAGAGAACCTCTTAGTCACGATAGGCTAAGGTATTCCTTTTTCATAAATAATCTATCCTAGCCCAAAAAGGGGGTAAACGTATACTGGGTAGGTATCGTTTTGCAGCCACTTAACAAGTTCTAAATGACAAGAGTCTCGGTAATCTTTTCATGTTTAGAGAGTCAGAAAAGAGTTGAAAGATGACTCCAACAGTTACTTTTTCATGTTTTTACCGAGTCCGAAAAAGTATAAAATACAACTCGTTACTTCATCGTCGTTACATTAAAAAAAACATGTCATTGCACAAGAGACAAACCTAAAACCCATTTCTCGAAATAACATAGTGAAATAATCGAAAAATATGTTTTAAAACCTAATTAGGGTTATGAAAAGTTATAAAATACAAAAAATGGTAAAAAATAATTACTTTTCACTTTTACCTCTTGTGAGCAATAGTTACCCTTTTTACACTGTGATTTTACGGTGGTGATAGCAGGCAATCTGGAGGACCAATCTCGAATGTGTCAGTTCCAAGTAAGAGATAGCATCATTTCCTGCATTTTTATTATAGTTTCATTACCTGCAACCCCAATTTCATATGTTAATGGGGGGATTTGACAAAATCTAGGGCGCAGTGGTTGGCGCGGGTATGAGGCACAGAATCGCGCCAACCGACCAAAATTTTGAACTGGGGCACACCCATTGGCACAATTGTTTCTAAAACAGTTGCGCCAACCGTGGCACACAATTTTAGCATGTAAATGTAAACAAACAATCCCATTTTAACCAACCAAGAGCTTTGAATTTAGCTAATGACAGTGATATGAATTTTTTTGCAGGTGTAAAGCAGAAAAATGGTGATTGAGTGGAAAGAACGAGAACACAGTGAAGAAGATGAACTTGCCATGGAAAACGAAAGATGCATGGAAGCTCTCAGAGATTGTGGGTTCAAGAAATTCTTCATGACACCATCCTTGAGAGCTCAACCGGGGCTGTTGCAATACTTGATTAGTGTTTGGGACGTTGATTAGGAAAAATTCATTGTTCATGACCAAGAACTCGAGATTGAAGTTTCAGACATTTATTTCATAATAGGAGTGTCGCGGAGCAGGGAATTTCCAATCCTAACTGGCACCTGGCCCACAATGGAGAACATGAGTATGGTGATTGACAGGGTGTGCCCAAGGGCAAGGAAAGGATCGGGAAGTGGAAAAGTGGATATCCAAATTATCTCGGATTTGGCACTAAAGGTAGTGTTGCACACCATCACACGAGCTGCAGGGTTGCAGGCACCACACGAGGCCACAAAGACACAGTTACTTCTTCTTGTAGATTAAATGACACCGATTCTCTACAACTAGGCAGAGGTAGTGACAATCAACATGAAGCGTCAACTAAAAAAGTGCAAGAAAGGCAAGCTGAAGCAATTCGGTTACGGGTCTATTCTGGTATCGTTCATCTTGGAACAATTACCAATATTTCAGCGATAGGAGGTGATATTTTTTTTCACCACCAGCACAAGAGCCATGGATGGCCCGTTGGGCTGCGCTGATGCCAAGGTCAGGGGGCAGTCAACAGATGTCCTGGAGACCAGATTTATTTGAGTGGCTCCACCAACAGTTGATCATCATGGAGGATTGGCCCTACTCTGGCACAGATTTCACTAGTGATGCAGATCTCCCACTCCCAGAAGGAGAGGATTGGGATGAAGTACTTGGTAAGACTCATTTTTATTTTCATGAGTATTATGATTTTTTTTGTTATACATGTTCTGACATTAAATCCGTGTAATTGCATATGTTGGCCTAGAGAGACCTGCAGGTATGTCCCCGATAGCGAGGAAGATTCCTCTGACTTTGATATTTCCCCTCATGGTTAAGGAGGCGAGGATGAGGAAATCATACGCAATTTGGAGGGAATCTTCCGCGGGATCCCGGATTATGCGCGATTCAATGATGTTCCTCGTGCCTACCAGAGACACACTACAGGGGTGTCAATCCGAGTTCATCGCTTGCTGAGGTGGCTTGTACGGGCAGTGACATGCTATCATGAGCATCACGCTGAGTAGACACCTAGGTTTTATTTCTACATATTTTTTAGAGACATGATGCCTCAGGATGTAACTGAAACGCACATGTTTTTTGAACTTTATGATGCACACTGATGTAAACATTCGATATATATATATATACATCTATTTTCCTGTATGGATCTTTTCATGTGATGATGATTTTTACAAATTAAGCAAATGTCTATCTAATACAATGTTAGCCACAGTATCAGTTAATGCATTCATTTGCCTAGGTATATGTTGATATGTAATGTAATCAAAATGTCTTTCAAGTAAACGAACATGCAAATACAACCTTAAGATAGAAGGGTTCCTAACAGAATAATTTCCATTAAGTTGAAGAACAACAAGCTGTGAGTCTAGGTTAACAATCAATGCATGAATATCGAGGTTAATCGCCTTGGTTAATAGTTCAATAACAGCACTATATTCAGCGACATTGTTTGTATTTTGTCCTAGACAGATACCTTGTAGTTTGTCCTAGACAGATACCTTGGAGGTCCATCAACTCACCAGCAGGATCATAAATCACCCAGGCTACTGAAGACAGGTTCTGGGTACTGCGAGAAGCACCATCCGTGAAACCGACATAAAGGGTAATAGACATATGCACAATAAGAAATGATCCAATAAGTAGGAAAACACTCGCAAAGCACACCAAGCCAAAAATGTACAAAAAAGAAAAGAGCACTGATGTACACAAAAACATGCACGAATGACTCATGCATAATATTTTTTTAAGATACAACCCATTTCTGGGTTGATCCAGAGGATGACCTTTGTAATCAATAAGCTCATAGGCCCCATTCCACAAAACACATTTAACAATGTAGTGCCCATGCCACATGGGTTGAAATTTGTCTACCGCCAGCTTATCGTGAGCTTGGTTGAACAAGAGGACGAGGTCTCCTTCTACGAAGGAGCGAAGAGAAACCGACTGGTCAAAATGGGCTTTGACCCGCTTTTTATGTGTTTCAATGACCAGAGCAGCAAAGAGGCGAGTTTCGTCCAGTTTTTCTAAGTAGAGAAGACGCTCTTCTTCAAGTGAAGTATTCGATAGAAATTCAACACTTGAGCGAAGGTATTTCACATTCAATAGGAAGGGTAGCTTCCAGACCGTAAACCAGCTAAAATGGAGTGAATTCGGTCGCATCCTTTACTGAGGTTAGATATGCCCAAAGAGCCAAGAACAACATGAGATGCCATTTTGATTTGTGCATCCTAATCGTACGTTGAAGCATAGTGACGAGAACTTTGTTCATGGCTTCAACCTGGCCATTGGCCTGAGGATAGTATGGCGTTGAGTTGTTGTGACGCAGACCCAACTTTGAAGTCAACTCCACCACCATATAATGTTGAAAATGGGAACCATGATGGGACACCAAACTTAGAAATGATATGATTTAATATTAACTGAGTTGTTGTCTTACCATCAGCCGTAAGTGTAGGAATTGCTTCGGCCCATTTGGTGAAGTAGTCAACGGCTACGATGATATAAGCATGCCCCCTGGCCAAGTGAGGGTTACACGTCATAAAATTGATGTCCCACTTTGCAAAGGGACCAACGATAATGACAAGGTGGAGATGGGAAGGCAGCGCACAAATATTGCGCTGATAGATCTGGCAATCATGGCACTTTCAAATAGAAATAATGCAGTCTTTGAAGATGGTGGGCCAAAAATACCGAGCACGAAGAATTTTCTGTGCAATAGCATAACCAGACAAGTGACTACCACAGGTGCCACTGTGACAGTCATTCAAAGCTTTCTCAGCTTCCTCGAGAGTCAAGCATCGATGGAGAATGGAATCAACTCCGACTATATGATAGGGTTGTGATTGATGACGGATGCGTCGGCGGGCATCCCTCTTCAAATCATATCAAAAGGTAGAAGTCTGAAGATATACGATGATATCACCGTACCAAGGATCGAGGGCATTGATCAGGAAAAGCGTGTCGTCTAGAATGCGTTCCTCAGAACCAGACGAATGGATTCGGAAGGGAGAGAGTAGATTAAATCGGCGAAGACCAATGATTTCTTCGATTTGGCAGTGGTGAACTCCAAATCGAACTCTTGGAGGATGACTATCAATTTCGAGTACTTGCCCCCTAGCAACTGACGATACAATATGTAGGTCATAGGGTTGCAGTCATAAATCACAGTCACTGTACGCAACAGAATATAGTGACAAAAATATTGAATAGCTTGAACAGTAGCCAACGCCAACTTCTTGACATGTGCATATTGAGTTTTAGTATCAATAAGGTTACGAGACAGATAATAAATGACATGCTCGTCACCAACATCATCATCTTGTACCAAAACCATGGCAATCATGTTGAATGCGGCGGCCAAATAGAGGGAATAATCGCAATGATAATTTGGAGGATGCATCGGAGGAGCATTGATAAGAAACGTCTTCAGTGCATCGAAATATTTCTAGGTGATCTCATCCCAAAGGAATGTGATGCCCTGCTTCAGCGATCGCATAAATCCTTTAGCCACTTTGGCATAGTTAGGTATAAATGGCGTAAGAAGTTAGCCTTCCCCTACAGACTCTGCAGCTGATGTAAGGAGGATGGAGAGGGGAGATTAATAATAGCCTCAACTTTGAGTGGACCGAGGTGAATTCCATCTTTGGAAACGATAAACCCTAAGAGTCTACTGGATTCAACGCAGAAAGACGCACTTATGTGGATTCAGCTGGATGTTATAGCATCAACAGCGAAGAAAAATCTGATGGAGATGTTTAGGATGGTCCTTACGATTAACTGAATGAGCCGGAAGGTCATCCAGATAAAGATGAATGATGTTCTTAATATCGTGGAAATCATATGACATCGCTCGTTGAAATGTAACCCCAGCATTTTTCAAACTGAAACGGAGCTTTTTAAAAGAGAAAGTGCCCGAAGAACAGATAAAGGCGGTCTTATGTTGATCAGTTGGGAGAATGTTAATCTGGTTGTAGCCAGAAAATCCATCCATAAGGGAAAAAATCTCACTCCTCACACAGTCATCAATGATTTGATCAATAAAGGGAGTAGGATAATAATCCTTAGGGCGGGCCCGATTAATATCACAGTAATCAACAGAGACACGAATGGTTCCATGTTTCTTATCTACAGGGACAATATTGGAAACCCATTCTGTCAAGGGAATCGGATAGATAAAACCAGCTTTGAGAATTTTTTAAAATTCTCCCTTAATAGCGGCAGCCTTTCTAGGGTGCACCGGACAAAGACGCTAGCGAATAGGCTTCACACCGGGATAGTTAGGAATTTCATGCACCACTATACTAGGATCAATGCCGAGCATCTCTTCGTAAGACCATGAAAAGATGTCACGAAACTTGCAGAAAAGGCTAGTATAGACCTTAACCTCATCTGAAGAGCAGACCACCCTAATATGGATGTTCTCGACAATTCACGGTTTGACGGAAATTTCAATAGGCATCGTTTGTGTGATATTACTCAAGTTACCTTCTACAAAAACTTTGTGTGTCAAAATAGGCATTTGAAGCGGAGGAGAAGGAACCTGAGAAGAAAACCTCTCAAGACACGTAGACATGGCCCCGAGGCTAGGCATGAACGAGGAACAATGATGACTATCGTCCCAAGGGGGATCCTCGAGAGACATAGTTTCCACGATTTCCTCATCGGAGGGAAATATCTCTTTCAAGGGATCGGGCGAATCTGAATCGCCAAGCCAAGGGAATCAAGAATAAGTATCAAGAGACATGCCCAAAGGAGCATGATCAAGAGGTGGAGGATCTAAGGCTGAAATAAGCTCACAGTAATAAATCTCAATCAGACTTAACGGCATCGAATCTCCAAATGAGTCGATCTGCTCAAGCGAAGGGATGATCCATGGATCATCAGACCTAGAGATCATATTAACCTGAACAATGTTGGGTGGAGGAAGAGGAAAAATACCTATGAGGGCAGGATCTTTGAAGATACCCAGCCCTACGCTCTCATAAGGCGTAGGAATTTGATCTACGTACTGAACGTCGTTCTCGGAAGAAGAAGTGAGGAACAACTAATCAATAGTAACGATATTTCCTTCATGCGGAAATTTCAAAACATGAAATAGAGTGGACGGAACGCACGACATGGCGTGAGTCCAACTGTGACCGAGGAGACGATTGTAATTAAGCTTGGTGTCAACTACTTCAACCTCGACGTTGACTGTCTTCCCTTCCAGAGTAATCGGAAAGCTAGCGAGAACACCAAGAGGTTTAGATTCTCTTCCATCGAATGCTTCTAGAGAATTTGGAGATGAATTCAAAGCTAGAGAACCAATGGCTTTCCAGTAGGCAGATGACATGATGCACATAGACGCACCCTCGTCCACGACTGCCCGATGGATATTCAGTCCATTAATGCCAAATTTTATAATGAGCATAACTTGGTGAGGGAGACGTGGGACGAAATTCTCCAAGTCGAAAGTGATAAGGCTTGAATCAGCAGGATCAACACCGCCGATCGCAGATAGCAAAGCCTTTCGTTGAGACAAGCAACTATGAAGCACTTCTAATGCAGACATTGCAGATGGCGCCTGAGCCAAATCCTCAACAATATTGAAGGTGGACGTACAATGCGCTCAAGACTGGGCCTTTCAATCTGAAGTGGGTCAGAAACAGGCGGAGGAGGAGGACCATCAGTGATCTCTTCCCCCATTGTCTGATGCAGTTCGGTATAATCTTTCAACTGGGTAGCAATGGAAATGGATTCAGAATGGTTCATCATGAAAACCTGAGAGCCAAATGGGGCAAAGGACTGAGGTTGCTCTACCATCTGAGTCTGTTGTGATGGAAAAGGTTCTTTGAGAACAACTGGAGTTCCTTGGGTGCCTTTGAGAAATCTACTCACTTCAGCCCATCGAGGACAGTCCTTAGTGTAGTGCTTTTCATCACAAATTAAGCAAGGATACTTCAGTTTACGTTGTAAACCATCATCAGCACGAGATTTCTGAGAATACTGTTTTAGGGTATCAGCTTTGGCCTTACCTTTACCCTTCTTTTTTCCCTTGGAATTTTTATCCGCTGGATTGGCCTGAACAGCATTGACTTCCACGATTTTACCAGAATTTGGGATTGGCTGAGAAGAAGTGTCAATGGGAGGAGTGGATTTTTGCTTCCCAAGGTTCAGAGGAGAAGACTTCTGAGAATTCTGAGACACGAAACCGATGATACCATCGACGAATGGCATCGTTGGTGCTTTGGAAGTTCCAGGTCAAGGAGCATCAGGCAAGATATCATATAGCGTGCCAGACTAGGAGTACACAAGATCAAGGTACTGGGTATGAGCAATGTCCTGTTCTTAGGTTACACATGCCCCCATACCTATGTCCTTATCAATTTGATTGACAAACGAGGTAGTGAACCAATCAGTTAGAAGTTGATCAGGAATCTCAAATTTGATCAAGCGGCGACAACGCCTCCATTCATGAATATGATCCAAGATATGAGTAGCTCGTCTTGCTTCAAGGATGTGAGGAGGTGCATCCCGATCTCATACCGAACCAGTAACTGAAAATGCGTGAGAAATTCCATGGCTAAAGAGTTGAAATCTTGGAAGATACCTCGATACAATTCAATGTACCACTTTGCAGCGGCACCAGTAAGAGTCCGTTGGAAAAGACGGAGTCAGATAGAATCGTCAACCCAAGAGTTAGAGGAACACCAAATATGGTATGTCATAACATGCACTTGGGGGTCTTCTCCGGACTTGCCCTTAAACTTGGGACAATCACCAGGAATTTTGGTTGGAACTGGAGGCCAATACAGGTTATGAAGGATTGGATCATTCATCAACTTTGACACATATAGCAGTTCCAATGTTGCGAGAATGGTAATTGAGGATTAAAAGGCATTAGAGGTCATTGATAAAGACTTGTGTTAGCATTCCACCCATGTTAGATAAATTATGCCCCCATATTTTTTGTCTCGAAGGATTCTGTCCATAGGGGTTATAAGCTTGATAGTTCTAACCATACTGGGGTTGAGGACCGGGATACTGATTCTGAGCATGTCGTTGAGGTCCTTGCTGAGCAACATAGGGATTCTACTACGGAATGTAAGCATTGCCTTGAGGTGGATTATACAGCATCTGGGATTGATTTTGAGGGTAATAAGTGAAACCTTGGGGCACACTATATACGGTCTGAAATTGACCTTAAGGAGGGTAAGTATTGCTTTCAGGTTGAGTAGGTTGAACCGGCTGCTGAGCAGGTTGAAAAGGTTGAACCGGCTGTTGAGTAGGTTGAACATGTTGTACCATCTATTGAACAGGTTGAGCAGGCTGAATCGGCTACTGAGATTGGGTAGGTTGTGACTGTGGAGCAGGTTGGCCTGGACACTTAGGGCCACCAGGTTGCCCTTGTGGAAGAGGTTAGCCCGATGGTTGCGATGGACCAGGTTGCCCCTGAAAACCAGGTTGACCGTGAGGAGGACTGTAGGGTTGTCCTTGCTATACAAAAGCTTGTCCTTGTGGAACGTAAGGTTGTTGTTGTTGCATAAAAGGTTGTCCCTGTGGTGGATACATTTTCCCCCCAGGAAAATAAGACACTCCTGGTTGAAACTAAGGTTGACCAGACAGACCATAGGGTTGTCCTTGTTGGACCAAAGGTTGTCCCTGTAAGGGTTGTCCTTGTGGACCATAAGGTTGTCCCTGAGGACCAAAGGTTTGTCCCTACTAGACCAAAGTTTTTCCCTATAAGGGTTTTCCTTTTAGGGACGAGGGTTGCGCCTATATCAATGGTCCTTGATGAGAAACGGCCTAATAGGGATCAGTCGGAGGAAAATAAATAGCTTGATGAGGATCAACTAGAGGAATATATAAGGGATTACCATAGACATCATAATAATGGGGAGGATTAATAGGAGCTTATGGCTGCTGAGAACCCTGAGGTGTAGAACTCTGCGGCTGAGAATCAGGAGAGGGAGCATACCATCATTGAATATCCAACAAATATTCATTGAATGTATAAGTAGAAACCATAGGCGTGGTAGAGGTATACTGGGTTTCTACAGCGCAAGGTTGTGATCCACTCACGGCAGGCCTAACAGGAAATGTGTGATTGATAAAGATAGACCTGCGAACAGCAGCAGACCCTGATGACTGAGTCGTGCTAACAATCGGTGTAGACGAAGCTGTTAGTTCCAGTCTTTGCAGCCGATCACCAGGGATCAAAATGGGCTCTTACTATGTCTAGTTTTGTTAGATTTTTTTCACGTGATCTTCAATGAAAAACATGTCATAAATGTGTCCATCAGAAGCAACTCAGAAAAATATTTCCAATGGTATATCATACTCCCTAAATCGGCTGTTGGATCGGAAAATATGCCCAAATGGATAAATGGCCCAAAAAGAACAACTTTGCCCTTTTTTCCATTATCCTGCTGGCCCTTTAACTTCACAATTTTTACCTTTTTATATGTTTTTTTTTCCCTTTGCCACAAACTCCCTTTTTATTTTGAATTGTCGTCTCCTACAATCCCGATGCAATGGCTCATCGCCGATGCAATCGCATCGCAACATCGCATTCCCACAGCGCTTAACTCCGCATTCCCGACTTCCCCGATGCGATAATCACACATCGCATTCATAATTCCCGATGTGCCAAACCTGCCATCTACCTTCCGCCAATGCGATAATTGCGCATCGCATATCGCGATTACCGCTGCGCCGAACCCACCATCTCCCTTCTGTCGATGCGATCTCATCGTAGCATCGCATTGCACGATCGCTCCCCACCAACACTTAACTTCGCCCTTTCATTGTTGCCGATGCGATAGTCCTTCATCGCATCGCACGATCGATAATTCTCCAGCGCTAACTCTGCTTCCATTCTTTTGTCGATGCGATATCCCTTCAGCGCTTTAACTCCCGCTCGCCCGATTTCTCCGATGCGATCATCGCCGCATCGCTCCATTTCCATTGCATCGATAATCCTCCATTGCCCATCGTTGCATCGCTCCATCCAACATCGCACCATCCCTCATCGCATATTGCGATTTCCTCCGCCCAAAGTAATCTCGCTCCTCTTCCGATTTGCGATTGTGATTCCCGGGCCCACCATTTCCTTCCACTCTTTCCAAAGAAAAAGGGCTTTTCTCTGTTAAATGAGGCACATTCGAATTTTTTGGGTTTAAAATGGTTTTCTTCAGGTTAAATGAAAAAACACTCTGTTAAGGTCGTGAGCAAATGTGAATACAGAGATCATTATGGCATTAGCCACGAAACAGCGACAAACATAAATGTTCCAGATTTGTTTTCTTTCCATTTGTTGGAGTAAATGTAACATATTATACTTCCAGATGGTCGAATGAACAGTTTCCTCTCTTTCAGAGATATATTGTTGGGGTTTTCTATCTTCAGGTTTTTGTTTGGGGGCAAGTGAAACAGCTCCTCTTTTTATGGATTCGCCCCTTGAGGCCAGTATATTTAATGTAATTTTTCAGTCATTTGTAAGGGGGGGATTTTTGTAGCAGAGGGAGGCTGCTATTGGACTGTGTAAATTTTTCCTTGAATATTATTTTAATAAAGATTTTTCTTCTCTTTAAATTTGGAATTCATCACAGTGTTTAATGTGTAGCATGTTTTTCTTGTAAATTCATTTCCATGCTTTGTTTTTTCTGCTAATTTGGTTACAACATTCTCTAAGGGAAGTGTTAGGAATCCATCCATGCACGATGCTCCTTTCACAATGATTATGTTGTTTGATGTAGTGGTTATCTTTTTAGGATCCATCCTCTGTTAGATGCTCTGTTGAGTAACCCTGTGCTTCTCTTTCTTCTAAAGTTGTCACTGTAGATACATCCCATGATTGATGCCTACAGGGTAGCAGTCTTTTCCCTCTTTTCTTCTCTCATTACATCTTTAATCTGGTTGTACATTGCGCTTACTTTGCCCCAAGTTTTCCGGCAAAAACTAGCCCCAAATTCATAGCCCAATAGTCCCTTCTCTTGTTGTTTTCAACCAACAAATTTTCAACCAAATCCTTATTCTTCATAGCTAGCCTAAGATTCAGTTATTGCAACCATGTTTTGTTGGCAAAGAGAGAGCCCTCTCTGGTCTAGCATGGCTAGATGCCAGATCGAAAGCTTGGTCTGTGGTTACCTCAGAGTTGCCTCTTCTCAGCATTGAGGTTCATTCAGAGTGCTAACAGAAGCTACACAAACGGTAGGTCGGACCAGGACAGATGTAACAGTGGCCGACGAGATGGGTGTTGAAGGTGACATTCCTAATGTAGGAAAAAACACGCTTCGAGTGGGAGCCATTGTATTGGATTTTGCAACAGATGCGACACCAGAAATGATCTGACCCAAAGTACGATAACCGAGTGGAAGAGACACCGATTGGGGGGAAGGTTGATTGGAGACATACGGGAACTCTTTTGGGAAAATCTTATATTCCCCTGTAGAACCATGCAGCGCTCCACTGCCAACAGGACTGGACGAATCCATATCTGATGAGGTTGTAAGATCATTGAAAAGACGACGAGGACTAGGGGGTATAGCAGCAGCTAATAACGACAATCCCGAAGTGAGAGGAGGGAATTCTTCCTCGCTCCCAAAACCAGACCAACCACTCTAAGGTGGCCAATTGAACTCAACCGACCCTTTAGGAGGAGACTGGTTAGTGAGAGGTTGTACATGTTAGGAATATTTAATTATCAATATTGGCAAAGTCCAATCACAGAAACAACATCGTTTCAACCACTTTGGGATTCTAGGATCTAGCCCTCTTGAATCCGGAGAGGGATCTCTCTAATAAGTTGCAAATATTGGATTTGTCTTTGAAAGGTTTATGATAAATATAAGGCTAGTTATGGATTCCAAGGGTTTTGTTTTGTTTTTGGATGGTTGAGCATGATTATTATTTGAGGTGGAAAGTCCTAAATGCAAATAGTTTCAAAGGTGAGAAGTTGCAAGCAATCAGAGTAAGCTTTGGCCAAAAATATAGATAATTCCAGGTTTTAGTCCATTGGGCTATGGAGTCAGAATAGGGTTTAATTGGAGTAGCAAGGGGCAAGAGTGGTCTATGGGGAAAGTCATCTATGTATAAGGATCTCTTTAAAGTTTATTTATGGAATGAAATGATACATAAAGAAGGGGAATTTGAACAGATGAAGAACAAAGAGCAGCCCAGGATCTGGTAAGTACTTTGAAACTAGCCAGCCTTTGACAAACACTTGAGAAAGACAAAGAAGCAATCCAGGATCTGGTAAGTACTTCGAAACTAGCTAGCCTTTGATATAATTTCAATAGAAAACACTTAAAAACAGGGGGGGACTTGAAAGCAACTGTTGGAGTAGAAACTAGCAGGTCGGGCTCACCACAAATCCTCTCCTAGCTCTGCTTTACTTGGTAACTTTCAAGACAAACACAAATATAACAAAGAAAGGCCTAATATCTGGTAAGTACTTTGAAACTAGCCAGATTTTAACACATTCCAAGGGAAACTTTCAGACAGTCTTTTGGGATAAAACTAGGACCAGGGCACACCATATCTTCCTGAGTTCATCTCTACTTAACATGAACTAAAAATAACATTCAGGAACAATATTTAGCTAAGACAGGAGGACGAGGGAACGCCAGCATTCCTACTGCTTAAACTGAATTAAATCATTCCTAAATAACACAAATGGGAAGAAAACATTTAGATAAATATTTTCAGTCAGAGAAGGGTACTGATATACAGTAGGTCCTAACTCTATGCATGTTGTTCTTTATAAGAGAAGATGAACAAAGTGAAAACAGAAGTAAAATAACAATTCACAATAAGAAATAACATCACCATCGACATAGACCAGGATCCCATAAATCAGCTTATATTGATGCTCCAAACCAATTACAGCTTTAAGTCCAATGCTTTAGTTTAGAAATCATCTACATTTCCTAGACTAACTTATCTATCACAAGCAGAGCTCCAAGAGCCAGTGAACACTATTTACAAGTAGGAGTTTAAAGCTCAAGTATATTTCAAAGTTTTGCAACCAACATTTTCTCATCTTCTACAGCAGTATTTATAGAAGGATGAGGAGGTGGGAGAGGATAAAAGATCTCCCAAGATAATTAATATATATTGATGACTTCTCGGCCTTTGAGGGGCTCGATGGAGAATTTTACAGGTGTTCTGTCTGTATTAATGTTTTACATTTAAGATTTAAGCTCAGTGGAAGCTTTTGTTGACTTTTGAGGCTCTAGGTTATGTTAAAGTAACTCTGCTGATATTTTCGCATTAAGTTCTTTGGCAGAATTAAATCTCTGGCTGTGCTGAGGCAAATATCTGATGTTGATCAATAACTCCAGCCTCTGTTTGAATGCTTGTGGCTACAGGTGGCACTATGGTAGCTGAGAAGAATCAATTCGCCTCTGTTGAGGTGGTGGAGGCCTTTCTGTCCATTAACCACTTATGATTTTCTTTTAACTATGTTTTAATTTGGAGGATTAGGCTTTTGATAATCATTCTTAGCCGTAATCCCCACAAATTTGTCTTCCATACTCTGTTCTGTTACGTTTTGTCTTCGACACTGATACTCTTTTGTTTGTTTAAATAACACTGTGTCTTGTTGATGTGCAGGCCACGCACGGCTCATATGGCATCAATTCCCACAAAGCAATGACGAGACATGGAGTAGAGCCCCATGGATGGTTCCCTTTGATAAATTAAAGGCGTGGGAATCATCATTCCCAGCCTTCGGCTTTCTCTTTATTATGACGGAACAAACCATTCAGACCTGCAAAATACGAAAAGAATTAAGAAATCCTATGTTTGTGGGTTTAAATGCTGCAAAGTGTGTGGGGAGAGATCCTAGCCATTGGATGGCATCATCCAACTGTGTAGATCTGTTTGTGGAGGTTGAAAGGAGAGTAGAGGGAGAGAATATGTCAGATCCGTCGATCGCACAGAGATCGACGATCAGGAGCGATCTGGGACGTATAATAGAGAAATGGTGAAAATACAAAGGAAGAAGGTAAAAAACCTTAGTTCGGAAAAAAATATGGTTTAATTTGAAGTTGGCGGTTCGGGATGATCGTGGGCCGTCGGATGAGATCAGCCCACAAGATCAACTGTGGAGAATAAATTGGGAATAGGCGATCAGAGGCAGGCAAAGTAAAGTAATTAGATGCACCCGATGGAAAACTCTGATGCGATCACATGTGGACCGTCTATCTGCAGATCAGATTGATGGTGGGAAATGAATCGGGAGGATTCAATCGGAGGTGGAGAAATATTTTAACGTGCCCGAAGAAAAAGTTGTGATGCGATAATGCGCGGGGAAGGCCGATGCGATTGCGAGATCGGGGAAAACCGATGCAATTGTGCGATCGAGCCATCGCAATCGGAGGTTTCAATGTTTACACACGAAAATACTTGCGTTTGTCCGGAAGTTCCGATGCGATAAGCGCTCGATGGGTCTAGCACCTGGTTCTTAGGGCGTGGGCACATATGGGGAAGTGGTTTAGGAATTAGCCCAAGGGGGCTTAAGTCTGTAATAAAAAATGGTTTTCTTTATAGATTTTCAATGGTTTTCAATGGACTTTGAGGGTTTCGATAAGGAAAAGAAAGAGCCTTAAACCTTATCAAAGGGGTTTTGATGGAAGGGATGAGGGGAGAAAATGAAAATGAAGGATTTTTATGGAGAAATAAAGGGGTAAAAAATGGGGTTAGTTTTTGAGGGAAGGAGGGGGGAAAAAGGCTTTTTTGCAGCATTCTTTTCTCATGAAATCAGCAGAATTACAGAGTGTGAGTGAAGATTTGGACAGAGGCATGAGGCCTTCAAGAGTCTTCAAGAGATAACACTTTTTAGCAATAAAAACTTGTTTCTTGAAGACTCAAAAAATGTTTTAGCCAACATTTGATATAACAAATTTTATAGCTGGCTAAAAATGGCTCCACTTGGGGATGGTGCCTTCTTGAAGGCATCAAGAACTTCAGACTTGCATTCTCTAGGAGGCTGATCAGTGCCTCATCCATTGGGCTGATTTTCTTTCCTTGGATGATCTTCTTTGCTCTGAAAAGATTTTAACAGTCATAAAAAACAATGGATCTTCATCTACAAGCTTTCTACCTACCCAATCCTACTGATCTAACATTTTTTCTTCATTGGAGTGCACTTGGATTGGCAAACTCTTTTACAACATTTTATTCTTTTGAAAGCAGGAAATCTAATCTATTTATACTCCTTATTTCTCCATGGACTCAGATTAAACAGTTGAGCCCATATGATTCTCTACCTAATCTACTAATCTGTTAGGATTAAACAGTCTAATAGATTTTTATTCTCTAAATTATACAACAGAAATTTAAAAGTATACAAGTCAGGATTAGATAGTCTAACTTGATGCTGGTTTATGACACAAAAGACAAGCTGCACATAGATATTATTTTTCAGAAAATCAAATCAAAATGGAAGGCTTAAGATCTGAAAGTTCAAAGCACTTCCTTCATCCTTTTACAGCTCTGTTTTGACTCTTGTTTGAGTTGTTCTTCTTTTATCAACTGGTCCAGATTTTGAGCTAATTAGAACCAGTTTCATCTTTGTTTGACTCAGAATTTGAAACAAATTGGAGTCAATTCTTGTTTTGGAAACATAGGTTCAAATTTTGAGCATGTTTGAACCTTTCATTTCTAGCCTAATCTACCTACTGATAAGCCAATATTAAACAGTTTGGCAAATCGAATTCACTATCCTATCAGCAGTAAATTTAAAGCTAATTATTCAAGATTAGGCTGTTTGACTAATTAGAAGTGTGTTTTCAGGAGTGGCATTTAAGCTTGCACACTTTCAGACTTTGTTTCTCTTTTTGGTATGGGGCTGTACCTTTCTTGTTTTTACAATCTGCCCTCTTTTCTTTCTTTCACTGTTTTTGTATTTTGATTTTTCTAACTTTGAATGTAATGATGGGTGAAATATTTATAATGAGAAAAAGATAAAAAGGCTTTTCAGAACGTGACATGGATCAAGAGAATTAATGTTTGAGCATCCTGCCATTGACAGGACCCCCAAACAATTCTGCTCCATTCAGCTTTTGTAAGAAAAAGGCATTATTACCAGCAGTTGAATGAACGAGATAAGGGCCAAGTCATAAGTTGTCAAATTTTTCACGCTTGCCCTCATCCTCCTTCCTTGAGTCCCACTTTAAAACTTTGTCCCCAATATTGAAATTGTTGGCCTTTGTTCTTCTATCAAAAAGCTTTTTAATGTTGTCCTGCTTCTGCAATGATTTGTTATAAACCTCCTCTCTGGTTTGCTGAAGATGAATTGTTTGATTTATCCTTCTGATCATGTCATTATCTTCAGTTTGGAAGTCTTGAATCAAATTTATAACTGGCACACCAAGGCTGGTTGGAAAAATTGCATCAGTGCCATACACAAGTTGGTAGGGTGACATTCCAATAGATTTCTTCAATGTTAATATGTCAACCCAAAGTGCATGCACCAGCTTTGTGTGCCAAGACTTCTTGTTTTCCTCCAACAGCTTCTTGATTATGTTCACTAAACTCTTGTTTGAGGATTTTGCAAGTCCATTACCTTGAGGGTAATAGGCCATGGAATGCCCCAATGTTATCTGATACTTGTGACAGAACTCAACCATATTCTTCAATCCAAATGTTACTGCATTATCAGTGATGATCTTGGTAGGGTGGCCAAATCTAGAGAGAATATTATTCTCTATGAATTTTATAATAACATAATCATTGGCCTGCCTACAAGGAATGGCTTCTATCCATTTAGTGAAGTAGTATGTGGCAGTGAGAATCCATCTGTGTTGGGCAAAGGATGATGGATGGATTTCACCTATGAAGTCAGGTCCCCACTGTTGAAAAGGGGCTTCAACAGTGATTGGATGCAGAGGCAGAGGTAGCAACTTTCTTTTGCCTTCAAAAATTTGGCACTTATGGCAGACAATGATCATTTTGTGTACATCATGAAAAAGAGTAGGCCAATAGTAACCAGCCCTCAAGATTTTGTTGGCTGTTGTTTTCCAGTATAGGTGGCCTCCACACTCCCCTTCATGGAACTCGTGCTTAACCTTCTCTGCATCAAACTCAGGCAAACATTTAAGCAATATACCACTTGCATTTTTCCAATAAAGACATCTATCTATAATGCAATAGTTTACATCTTTTAACTTTAGGAACCTTGCCTTTGATTTTTTCAAACCAGGAGGTGTCTTCAAATTAAGCAAAACATAAAGAATATCAGCATACCAAGAGGAATTCATAAAATTATTTTCAACAATGGGAGTTGAAATTTCCTCTTGATCATCTAAAGCATTAATCATATTAATATCAAGAACTTCAAAATTGGATTCAGCCATCAACCTAGCTAGACCTTGGCCTTTGATGAGTTTAGTGGGTTTTATCTCTAAATCATATTCAAGAATAACAACAATCCACTTACCTCTCTTACCATCTAGGTCCTGTGTTAGAATGTTTTTCACAACTGAATTTGGGACAAAGGCAATGATGTGCGAGTGAAGGATGTATACTCTGAAGTCTTTCAAAGCCTTTACCAAAGCAAAAGCTTGCTTTTCCATAATGTTATACTTCAAAGGGGCATCCCTCAATGCCTTACTAAAGAATGCAATAGGCTGCTCTTGTCCTTGTGGATTTTTCTATAGAAGGACAACAGCTATGGTATGTTCTGATGCAAATGAAAAAATATAAAAATCTTTTGAAAAATCAGGACTTATAAGAACCGGTGTTTTGGTTAACGCTTGTTTCACCAGCTCAAAGGACTTCTTTGCTTCCAAGGTCCATTTTACCCCTTGCTCCTTCTTCAACATGTTTGTTATATTCCTAAGGAGCTCAGCCAAGTTGGGGATGAACCTTCTCAAAAAGTTAATCTTTCCAATGAAAGATTGCAACTCCTTGATGTTTCAAGGATGAGAGATTTGCAATATGGCCTCAATCCTTTTGGGATCTATCTTAATACCCTCTTCTGAAATAATGTGCCCAAGAATTTTACCTTCTTGGAGATCGAAAAGTGTTTTCTTAGGGTTCAAAGATATCCCAAACTTCCTGCATATCCCGAAGACTATTCTTAAATGTGCTAAGTGCTCTTCATTTGTCTTTGAAAACATAGTAACATCATCAAGGTATATAATGATGAAGTAGCCTAGCTCTTCGGAGAATGCTATGTCCATGGCTCTCTGAAAAGTTGCTCCAGCATTCATTAGACCAAAGGGAATTTTCACATACATGAAAGTGCCCCATGGTGTAGTAAAGGCTGTCTTTAATTGATCAGCAGGGTGAACTAAGATCTGATTGTACCCTGAGTATCCATCAAGCAAAGAAATTCTTCTAGACCCTACCACCCTTTGTAAAATATGATCCATCTTAGGTAAAGGGTAGTTGTCTTTTAATGAAGCTTTGTTTAAGTCTCTAAAGTCTATACAAAGCCTAATCTCTCCAGTTTTCTTCCTAACAAACACCAGATTAGACACCCACTCAGAATATCTAATAGGGACAATAATACCAGCTTCATACATTTTCTTAATCTCTTTCTCGACCAAAGGCAACTGTATAGGGTTTGTTCTGCGCAGTTTCTATTTGAATGGTTTTTGGTTTTCGTTGAGAGGGATTTTGTGTTGTATTATTTCAATGTCATAGGATTTAAGATCTTCGTAACTCCACGCAAAAACATCAAAAAACTCTTTGAACAGCTCTATGTATTTAAGTTTAATGTGAGCTGATAAGGTCTTAGAAATTTTGATCATCATTGGTTTAAGTTTACTGCCTATATTGCACTCTTACACTTCAGTCTCTATAGGCTCCAGTTTAGGCTTCTTGGCCACTTCGTTAAAATTGAACAACTCTTCTAAAGGGACTAGACCCTTAGGCAAACTGTCATCTTTGGACTGCAAGGTTTCTAACTCCTCTGTTTCTAACCCTGCAGTCAGTTCTATTTTGTTTTCAAGTTTTCCAGTCAGTAGATTAATATTAACAATTTCAGGAGACGGTTCTTCTTCATCAAGAAAATTTTCTTCACTACAGTCTGTATCATAATCTGAGTCCAAATTGTGTAGTTCAAATTCATTTCTGAATTGCATGAAGTCTTCTATTTGTTTGTCCCCGTCGAACAATTGCCAATATTTTTCGTTATTAGGAACGGCTGGTCTGAATTTAATCTGAGTTGTGCAGTCTTTGGTTTCATATGGCGTTAAGAATGTTCTAGCTACAAAGGCTAAGTTGTGGGCCGCGATATTTCTTTCTCTTGGGACAAAAATTATCTGGTACTCCTCAAAAGTAGTTAAAAGGTCCATGACATCGTTTCGATAAGCTCTAAGTTTGGGATGATTAGCGTTATACTCCCCGTTGACTTGCCTGATGATTAATTCAGAATCCCCATATACTTTGATTCTTTTGGCTCCTAACTTTTTCAACAAACGCAAGCCTAAAAGCAGGGATTCATATTCCGCTATGTTATTAGAACACTGAAAGTTTAATCTACAGGAAATGCTTTCTACGTGGTTGTTTTCAGTGTTGCAAATCTATACACCAATGCCAACGTTATTTCTGGTGCACGACCCGTCAAAATACATACTCCACAAAGGACTAATTTCAGTTTCATTCATTTGGTGTTTGTCCTCATCAACTAAAGTGCTTTCAGATGTTTCTTGAATATCAGCACTTAATTGAAATCGTTTCAACTCCTCAGGTTCTTCACTGTGTTTAGGGTTTCTTTATCGACTATCAAGGTTTAAAAGCAGAGGACGCATGACTTGCAGCTCAAGACCTGTGTCTGGTTTGCTAAATTTTTCAAACACAGCAAAATGTTTTGACACTTCTACATTGTGTTCTTCTTCCTCCCTATCGGCCATTAATTCTGTCAAAGTGACTTGTTCACTAAGTGTTTCATCGTTAAACAGAATAAAAGAATCAAGGCCTGTATTTACAGAATACAGAGGAGAGTTTTGTGGTCTGTCTTGGCTTTTAACTGTGTATTGCATGTGGGATTCCCTCTAAAGTCTTCTAGTCTGATTGAAAACAGGGATAGTCGCATAGGTCATGTCCATCTGCATAGTGCCTTGTAACTTAGCCCCCCAAGATCTTGATAATAACATTCCATACTTGGGGGGGACATCAGCCACAACAATATCTATGACCAGACATTCGGCTGGAATCTGGGCTAAGTTAACACAGTGGTATTTTATTAATCCTAAATAGTTTACTCTTCTTGAGTCAAAGGAGTAAAGGTCTTTATAAGGTCTGGTGATTTCTAGACCAAGGCTCTCCATCACAGCTTTAGGCATTAAATTATGAGAAGCCCCAGAATCATGCATAGCGTTGTGCAAAATCTTGTCATGAACGTTTAAACTTACATAAAAGGGAGGAACAGGTCCCTCTTGATATCTACCTTCAATCTTTGGACCGAAAATAAGCTCTGGCTGGTCATCATTAAGATTGACTGTGTCATTATTATCTTCAATGTTTAAAGCCTTCAAAATTTGGGTCCTATATACATTCTGGGCAGTTGACTCAGTCAAGGGAACAAAGATTTTAATCTTTGAAATTTCTTGCTCTAGGTTGAAAGGAATTTGACTCTTTGAAGAACTTGTCTCAGCCTTATTAGCTGCCATTCTATCAGCAACATCAGCTTGCTGATTTGTTCTATTTACATTTGACAATATTGTTTTCACAGGAGTACTAGCTGAAGCGTTAGTACTGCTAAGGTCCGCACTCTGTTTTGTAACGTTTTGAGTACCTTTCTCTCTACCTTTATCAGAATTTACGGCTACTATTTTTTCCTTCTGTTTGACAATTTTAGGCTTGTTTACAGTGCTGTTTTGTGAATATTTGTCAGAGGTTTTGGTGTTGGGAGTTTGTTGATTGGTTTTACTTCTAAGGTCATATTCTCTTTGAGACTCTATGATAACATTTTCCATGTCTTGATAATAACTTTCATCGTTATCTCTTTTGTCATCATAAGGTGTGTACAGACCTTGTTTTCTATCATAATGAACCTCAAAGTGATCATTATGTACTCCCAACATATTGATATCATCATCCTCTACTTGCTCATCTGTTTCCTCAACCTCACTCACATAATTTTGGTGAAAGGGAGGAGTGATCTGTTGATCATCTTCCCTAGGTATGTTTGGAGGTTAGTTTCTTCTAAAATTCTGATTCTGGTTCTAGTTTTTGTTTTGAGGATCAGTTTTATTTTGACTTTCTTGTGCTCTCTTTATTATGCTCATTTCTTTCATCATTTCCTCCATCATTCTTTCCATATTTGAGCTGGAAGCAGAAGGTGTGGGTTCCTCTCTGAAGGATACTCTCTTCTCATTTTTCATTCTTGCTCTTTTCTCCACCAAGTTAACTTCTACTGCAAGATCCCCTTTTTTCATATCTTCAAGAGTTGCAAGATCTCTCTCTCTCAGCTGATAGGCCATTTCAGGGTCAAACCCTTCAGGAAACTTGTTTAGCACTGAGCCTTGTGGAGGTTTTAGATCTGAAGGAAGGGCATTGTACACACTGTTGAATTTAGTGCAGTTGGCTTGTACACTTTCCGCAATGTTTCTGTGGACGTTCTTGTAATCGGAGAGGATTTGGAGAGGATTCTTCTTCACTTCCCATTTATTTAAGAATTTTTGATGGAAGGATTTGAGATCATTGATACTATGGGGGGTTAAGCCTTTAAACCATTTTCTTACTTCTCCCCCCAGACTCTGAGCAAATAATCTAAGCTTGACAGAATCATTGTCTATTTAATTTCTATCAAAGTAGTCATTCATCTTATCCACATGTTGTGATGCAGTTGTAGCATTGCTAGCATCATATAATGGAATTTTGGACTGATAGTCCTGTGGAAGATTGACTAATGGTACAGGAAGGACTAAGGGAGCATACCATGTTGCCATGATATGTGGTGGAGGTGGATTTACAAGAGGTGGATTAACAAAAGGGAAAGTGGGCTGAAGTGGAGTGGTTTGGACAGTGAATGTTTGGTGAACCGATGTGGATGGAACAGCAGTATATTGTTGAGCTGATCTTGGATGAGAGACACCTAAATTGTGAAGGAAATGTAAAACAGGTGGTGTTGTTTCTCTACTACCAGGATGTTCACTTGTTTCTGGGGATGAAAGTGAAGACTCAAAATCTAGCTGAATTATATCATCAAATGACCTAGTTCTAAATGGATTTACTAAGTCAGCTTGTGATTGTTGTAGCGCTGAAAGATTTTCAGGAACTGAATTAGCTCTCAAGGGTGTTCTGAAAACAGTTGAAAATTTTATCCTAGGAGACTTCCTAAGGATACTTTATGGGTTATCAACTATCTCAGGTGGGTTTGGGTCAGGGTAGGCTCTAGTATGAATCTTTCTAGGAGCCACTATGCTGTATTTTTAGACCCAACTAAACAAGAAAAGCTCAACCAGATATGACAGTCTTTTAAGAGGCTAAATATTCTGTTTTACACAAATTTCAATCCTACAGTCCTCTAACTGAGTTCGAATGATGTTTTAATGATCAGGGTTCTTCCCAGTGGAGTCTTGAGGTCGATTTGGATTGTGGAGTCACCAAGTGGAATTTTTTAGCTCCTATGGAGGTAAAAGGTTTTATGGTCCACCACCATGTTTATTGAATTCCAATCTGAAATATTTTTGGGTTTTCTGAGTTATTTTTCAGTCCTATTGGTTGCTAAGAGTGTCCTAAATTTGTTTCACAACTTAGCTACGGTTATGAGACAAAGACAGTCTACTATTATGGCTAAGCCAGTTGATTTTTCAAGGTTAGATAAACTCTTATGATAATCCTAGGGTTTTGCCTCGCTTGTCACTAATTCAAATAAGTTTTACCATGATTACCATTACTTGGTAGTGCTTGAAAAGGCTGCTTTTACTCACAAGGTTTTATGAAGTTTTTTAAGGGAACCTAAGATGAAAATTCGACTCAGTTCCCCAGCGAAGTCGCTAGAAATTTTAGTTGCTGGTGGCTCGGCTGGTTAATATAGCAAATTTTCTTTGAAACAAATTTCTGATATCCTATGATTACCTTAAAATGCAAATTACTCAGATAGTTCCCCAGCTGAGCTTCCCCAGCGGAGTCGCCAGAAATGTTAGGAATCTGTAATTAGCAAGATTGGAAAAGTCCAATCATAGAAACAACATCGTTTCAACCACTTTGGGATTCTAGGATCTAGCCCTCCTGAATCCGGAGAGGGATCTCTCCAATAAGTTGCAAAGATTGGATTTGTCTTTGAAAGGTTTATGATAAAGATAAGGCTAGTTATGGAGTCCAAGGGTTTTGTTTTACTTTTGGATGGTTGAGCATGATTATTATTTGAGGTGGAAAGTCCTAAAATGAAAAGAGTTTCAAACATGAGAAGTTGCAAGCAATCAGAGTAAGTTTTGGCCAAAAAGATAGATAATTGCAGGTTTTAGTCCATTGGGCTATGGAGTCATAATAGGGTTTAATTGGAGCAGCAAGGGGCAAGAGTGGTCTATGGGGAAAGTCATCTATGTGGGGATCTCTCTAAAGTTTGATTTATGGAATGAAATGGTACAACAAGAAGGGGAATTTAAACAAATGAAGAACAAAGAGCAACCCAGGATCTGGTAAGTACTTTGAAACTAGCCAACCTTTGACAAACACTTAAGAAAGACATAAAAGAAATCCAGGATCTGGTAAGTACTTCGAAACTAGCCAGCCTTTGATACACTTTCAATAGAAAACACTTAAAAACAAGGGGGCAACTTGAAGGCAACTGTTGGAGTAGAAACTAGCGGGCCGGGCTCACCACAAATCCTCTCCTAGCTCTGCTTTACTTGGTAACTTTCAAGACAAACACAAAGATAACAAAGAATGTTCTAAGATCTGGTAAGTACTTCGAAACTAGCCATCTTTTAACACATTCCAAGTGAAACTTTTAAACAGTCTTTTGGGATAAAACTAGGACCAGGGCACACCATATCTCCCTTAGTTCATCTCTACTTGACATGAAATGAAAATAACATTCAAGAACAATATTTAGCTAAGACAGGAGGATGAGGGAACGTCAGCATTCCTACTACTTAAACTGAATTAAATCATTCCTAAATAACACAATTTGGAAGAAAACATACAGATAAAGATTTTCAGTCAGAGAAGGGTGCTGATATACAGTAGGTCCTAACTCTATGCATGCCATTCTTTATAAGAGAAGATGAACAAAGTGAAAATAGAAGTAAAATAACAATTCACAATAAGAAATAACATCACTGTCGACATAGACCAGGATCCCATAAATCAGCTTGTATTGATGCTCCAAACCAGTTACAGCTTTAAGTCCAATGCTTTAGTTTAGCAATCATCTACATTTCCCAGACTGACTTATCTATCACAAGCAAAGCTCCAAGAGCCAGTGAACACTATTTACAGGTACAAGTCTCAAGCTCAAGTATATTTCAAAGTTCAGCAACCAACATTTTCTCATCTTCTACAGCAGTATTTATAGAAGGATGAGGAGGTGGGAGAGGATAAAAGATCTCCCAAGATAATTAATATAGATTAATGACTTCTCGGCCTTTGAGGGGCTCGATGGAGAAGTTTACATATGTTTTGTCTGTATTAATTGTTTTACGTTTAAGATTAAGCTCGGTGGGAGCTTATGTTGACTTTTGAGGCTCTGTGTCAGGTTGGAGTAACTCTGCTGATATTTTCGCATTAAGTTCTTTGGCAGAATTAACTCTCTGGCTGCGCTGAGGCAAATATCTGATGTTGATCAATAACTTTGGCCTCTGTTTGAATTCTTGTGGCTACAGGTGGCACTGTGGTAGTTGAGAGGAATCAATTCGCCTCTGTTGAGGCGGTGGAGGCCTTTCTGTCCGTTAAACACTTATGATTTTCCTTTAACTGTGTTTTAATTTGGAGGATTAGGCTTTTGATAATCATTCTTAGCCGTAATCCCCCCAAATTTTTCTTCCATCTTCTGTTCTAGTACGTTTTTTCTTCGACACTGATACTCTTTGATTGTGATTTCATTCATTGTGTCTTGTTGATGTGTAGGCCGCGCAGGGCTCATATGGCATCAATGCCTCAAGAAACATTGACGAGACATGAAGTAGAGCCCCGTGGATGGTTCCCTTTGATAAATAAAAGGTTTGGGAATCGTCATTTCTGGCCTTCGGTTTTCTCTTTAATATGACGGAACAAACCATTCAAACCTGCAAAATACGAAAAGAATTAAGAAATCTTGCGTTTGTGGGTTTAATTGCTACAGAGGGTGTGGGGAGAGAGCCTAGCCATTGGATGGCATCATCCAACGATGTAGATATGTTCGTGGAGGTTGAAAGGAGAGTAAAGGGAGAGAACATGTCAGATCCTTCAATCACGCAAAGATCGACGGTCGGGAGCGATCCGGGACGTATAATAGAGAAATGGCGAAAATACAAAGGAATAAGGTAAAAAAAAAAAAAATTAGGTGGAAGAATAAATGAATGAGAAATCAAAGTGGGCTTCAGTATGATTGTGGGTCGTCAGATGATATCGGCCCACAAGATCAACGGTGGAGAATAAATCGGGAATCGGCAATTAGAGGGAGGCAAAGTAAAGTAATTAGATGCACCCAATGGAAAACTCCGATGCGATCACATGTGGACCGTCGATCTGCAGATTAGATCGATGAAGGGAAATGAATCGGGAGGAGTCAATTGGAGGTGGAGAAATATTTTAACGCGCCCGACGAAAAAGTTGCGATGTGATAATGCGCGGGGAAGGCCGATGCGATTTGCGCGATCGGGGAAAACCAATGCGATTGTGCGATCGGGCCATCGCAATCGAAGGTTTCAATGTTTACACACGAAAAGACTTGTGTTTGTCCGGAAGTTCCGATGCGATAAGCGCTCGATGGGTCTAGCGCCTGGTTCTTAGGGCGTGGGCACATATGTGGAAGTGGTTTAGGAATTAGCCCAAGGGGGCTTAAGTCTATAATAAAAAATGGTTTTCTTTATAGATTTTCAATGGTTTTCAACGGACTTTGAGGGTTTCGATAAGGCAAAGAAAGAGCCTTAAACCTTATCAAAGGGGTTTTGATGGAAGGGATGAGGGGATAAAATGAAAATGAAGGATTTTTATGGAGAAATAAAGGGGTAAAAAATGGGGTTAGTTTTTGAGTGAAGGAGGGGGAAAAAGGGGTTTTTTGCAACAGTATTTTCTCATGAAATCAACAGAATTTCAGAGTGTGAGTGAAGATTTGGACAGAGGCATGAGGCCTTCAAGAGTCTTCAAGAGATAACACTTTTTAGCAATAAAAATTTGTTTCTTGAAGACTCAAAAAATGTTTTAGCCAGCATTTGATATAACAAATTTTATAGCTGGCTAACAGTACACTCGGGAGAATAGGCTGCACAAACTCAGCAGACCTAGTGGACTGAGGTGTTTCCAAAGAAACGTTAGGAAAAGGACTACCACTAGGAGGCTGTGAAGAAGACAATGAAACTGGTGGTTTTGCCACTGTGACAATATTTCAACGTAGAAAGAAAAACGAGATAGCCTATTCGAGGCTTCAAGATCAAACTCTAAGGAACTACAAAAACAAGCCAAGCAGAAAACTTTTAATAGGCGTGTGATCGTAGACAATTAATTTTATGAAATTGAAACGAAAATTTGATGTTTCATGTTTTAAGGAGTCACGAAAAGATCGAAATGACTACTCAGGTAATCTAAGCAAGAGGGTGTACCAAGTTTCCGTGAACTTCCATATACACCTTGATGATCAAATGAAAGAGAAATGACCAAGGACATGACGTACGTGCAGGTATTCTCCCCGAATGTTGTGTTCGGTGTATCACGGTTACAGGGCAGCAGACTTGGCTTCCTATGGATAAAGGATTTGAACCTAGGAGTGTATCCCTTAATATACGCGATGGTACGGGGAGCACAAGTCCGTACTAGCGCTGTCTAAAGCCAGATGGTGAATGAAAGCTACTAGGTTTAACGACGCTGGAACACGTCACTAGCCTAGACCTCTAAAATGTTTGCGTTAGGTTCCAATGCTTCCTTAGATTGATTAAGCTGATTTTAAGGTTGATCTTGAATTAATGTTTCAGTTCCAAGGCCCTACCGAATGGAGTCTCGAATTCCTAAATGCACACTACATGCAAAAGAACACCATTTCCGTTTGATGAATTCTAACTAAGAGAAGGATAGAGATCTTTAACAAAGTAGAAATCAATAAAAAAACATAAGAATAAGTTCAGTAATGCATCTAATACAACCAAACTAGAAACGAAAAACTTTTTCCTAGTTCACTAAGAGCTATTTATGCAAAAGAAATTTTCATTTTCAATTCCAAACAAAAGAATGTAATTTTTTTTGTTTTTTAGATGAATGAAGCACATGATGAACTATTACACTAAAACGAAAAATGAACACTAGCTTTGAGCACTATGAATGCAAATATCTAAAATGAATGAATCAAAAGCAATACAAACATTAAGACATACTCAAACCAATGACGCGCTCTTTCAAGAAAAAAAAAGCTTTCAAAACGATCCAAATAAGCAATGTGATTTAAGCTCAAAGCGACAAATTGGAGATTCAAATGAAAACCGCAAGTGATCATTCAACAATCCAAAGACACGAAGGATCAAGAAAGACTAACGCAATCGACCAGCGAATTGATATGACAAAGATAAAAATGACATGAATTCAGCTCAGGAGGCTCAGTGAGGAGAAGGCCGAACAGACAGCACAAGACCTAGAAACCGTAGGGCTACAAGCAATATTAAACATATTGCATAATGTAAATCACATCAAAACAAGATGGGAACCAGAACACCAGTCACGTATATATATTAAGAGAAAGAAAGAGATTACAATCGGAGCCTTGACATCGCAGCCTCCTTCAGCGGGTCCAGTCAAAGTGCGTCTCGAGCATTTGTTAAGGAATTTGGATGTAGCGAGGCAAAATACTAAGCTCTCTCTCTCGACAAGGGTCTCTCTCTCTTCTCTATCTTACCTACATGTTCAGCAATTCCTCTTCAGCTATTCAGCTATAATGGTTCAACTAGCTGCATCAATGGGAGATAGATTTATTTATAGAGGGAGGGGAGGAGGTTGGGATCCCTCAAATGGTGGAAGGGATGCCTTATCCTTTGGGAGGTTCCCCCAGAAGGTGAAAACAAGAGGCCAAAGGAAGGTGTTCGTGGTTATGCAGTTGAACAACCCAAGTTGACTCACTCACGAAGTAGTTAGCATGGAAACTTCACCTCTATATTTAAAAAACATTCCAAAAATAGCTTGGCATGGGTAGCACACTAGGACAAAGCGCCAATGGGCGCGGGGCCCAGTGTTAATTTTCTTCATTGGCGTGAGGGCATAACGGTCTACCAGCGCCAACCCAAAAACATGTGTTTTCGATGGTCTTCTCAGGGAAAAGTTAATAGAGTAAATGTTCTCCTCATGGCAAGGGATGCAATGATGGTCTTTGCAACGCATGACACTTCATATAAGTCACGGGAATGGTCCTCCAATGTGCGGGACGGGAATTGCAGAGACAGTGACAAAATGTTGTGTAACAGAAAGATGTAGCCTTAGTGAGGAGAATCATATTGTAGGGAGTACGGGATCGCATTGTCTCAAATATCCACTGAAGAGAAACTTCATTCACGATGTGGAAAGAACTGACCAAATTCTTCAAGAATAATAATGTCCACAGGAAGTTGGCGCTCAAGGATAAACTTCAAAGTATCAATATGCAGAATAATGACACAATTCCACAATATCCATTCAAGTTTACATAGTGTCTTGATGAACTTGGCAGGTTCAGTGTTAATTTCCCTTAAGAAGACTTGGTAATCCTTGTTGTTATGGGCCTTCCCAAGAGTTTGCCCAGCTATCAAGATTCGGTGAATGGGAGGTTTAAACTACTGAATTCTGAGTGCTTATGGTCCAATTTGGTACACGAGGAAATAAGGCATAATACCAGAGATGGGACTTCATCCAAGGTTGAGAATGAAAAAAAAATTGCATTGGATGGAAAGGAAAAGAAGGGAAAAGTGAATAAATCCCAATCCAGCCCATAATCTAGTCAAGGGGGAAAGAAAAAATATTTGTCAAAAATTAAATGCTTCCATTGTCAAGAATTCAAGCACTATGCCATGAAGTGTCCACACAAGAATACATAAAGAATACCTCAGGAGGAGAAGCAAGTGAAGCCTTTTATTCATAGTTCAAGCTTGAATTTACCCTCATTGCATGCATGGCCAACACAATGATGGAGAGTGTGTGGTACTTGGACTCAAGTGCATTCTTCCACATGACGGGAATAGATATTTTTTCAGTGACCTAGAGGAGAAATAATTGCATATGCACATTTATATGGGGGACAATGGAAGGTACAACATCAACAGGATTAGTACAGTCACCTTTCAGAGGGAGCTGGGCTCCCCCCTAATGCTCAATGATGTCATGTTTGTTCCGAGCCTAAAGGAAAATATCATGTTTATTATATTTTTGGAATGCCATGGTTATGATGTGATCTTTAACAAAGGAAATGAATTCCTGAGACACATAGCCACGAGATAGGTGAAGTAGATCGAGGTTCGTGTGAATAACCTGTACAAGCTAGATGTGGAGGATTGTGTTGCATTAAGCATAAAGGAAGAGAAGGTGCGGAGCCACAATGTTGGTGAACTTTG
Organism: Pinus albicaulis; assembly: GCA_034641835.2. Lineage (NCBI taxonomy): Eukaryota > Viridiplantae > Streptophyta > Pinopsida > Pinales > Pinaceae > Pinus > Pinus albicaulis. The sequence goes on along the minus strand of CM076575.1, from coordinate 851,442,299 downwards.
GCATAGAATAGTTATCCATTTGCATCATGGTTTTTTTAATATCGTGCACCAAATAACCACAGGCCTCCCCAAAGTAACACTTGAGCAACAAGATGTATGCAAAGGATGTACATTGGGGAAGTACACAAAATCCACTTTCCATTATCGGGACAGCAAAGCACATGCAATCCTGGAAAGAATCCACTCTGATGTATGTGAACCTTTCTTGACATCCTCCACTTCCAGGCACAAATATTTTGTCATTTTTATTGATGACTTCTCATGGAAGTGTTGGATTTTCTTCATGCAGAAGAAAGATGAGACATTCTCCAATTTCATAGAATTTAAGGCACTAGTAGAGAAATAAATCAACAAGAACGTGAACGCTCTCAGGAGTGATAATGGATTTGATTACGTGTCAAATGAGTTTAAAATTTTCTATGCAAAATAATTCATTTAACGATAGTACATAACATCCCACAACCCACAATAGAATGGGGTTGATGAGAGAAATAATGGTAGCATTGTGGGAGGAGCGAGGGCAATGTTGCATGACTAAGGCATACCTCTGCATTGTGGGCCGAGGCATGAAAAATAGCAGTCTATATGCAGAACTATGGTCCTCATTGGATTATGTGCATGATTACACCAGAAGAGGCTTTCTTAGGGAGAAAGCCAGATGTGTCGCACTTTAGGATTTTTGGAGCGTTTTTCTATTGCCATGTCTCCAAATATGCAAGGAAGAAGCTAGATCCTGTAACAAAGTTGAGGTATTTTTGGGTTACACAAAAAATCCCCAAAACTACCATGTTTACTTCCCATCCCTCATAATCAAAGTTGTGCGAATAGACGTAAAACTTGATGAGTATAAAGTGATGCAGTGCTCTCTTGAGAGGGAGCTTCAGAGCCCACCAGAAGAGGAGCTCTTAGCTCCAAAGAAGGAACCTCAAGAAGTTGTGGACCAGCCATAAATTAAGGATCAGAGAGTGTAGACAACCATTCAATCAAAACCATACATAGGCAACAGGAAAAGATCCAGGGAAGCTAAGAGACTTGTGCTGGATGCGAGGGAGAATGCGGGTGCTCCTTCAAATCAGCATAGGCAGAGAAGGTCACCAAATCAGTACAGTGACTACATGGCTCTAATGACTGAGCTTGTAGATATTGAGCTATACTGTTTAGAAGTAGTAGAGAAACTTGTATCGGTTGATGCAATGGTGGAGTAATACGAATTCATTGTAAAGAAAAATTCTTGGGAAGTGGTCCCAAGACTAGCAAACAAATCAGTTGTGGGTTCGAGATGGATCTTCAAGGTAAATAATGTAGCAGACAAAAGCCTAGAAAATTACAAGGCCAAATTTGTGGCTAAGGGGTACTCTCAGGTTGAAGGGATTGATTATGAGGAAAATGTTTCTCCTATATCAAGGTACTCATCCATCATATCAATTCTTTCTCTTGTTGCATTGATGGGGTGGAAGATCCACCAGATGGATGTGAAACCTAATTCCTTAATGGAATTATAGAGGTGGAGGTTTACATCAAACAATTAGAAGGCTTTGAGACTTTTGATCGATAGTCTCATGTGTACAGACTCAATCAAGCGGTGTATGGTCTTAAGTGAGCACATTGTGCTTGGTACACTAGGATCGATAGTTATCTCACTGGTTTGGGATTCACCAAAAGTGAAGTGGATGCAAACCTCTATCATATTTTCTTAGAAGGTAAATTGTTTATTATTGGCTTATATCTTTATGACTTGATTTTAACTGGTAGTGATAAATTGATCATATCTTGCAAGGAGGACCTTGCAAGAGAGTTTGAAATGAGGAACATGGGTCTCATGCACTACTTTCTCATTTTGGAAGTATGACAAGGAGATGGGGAATTATTTGTCTCTCCAGGAAAGTATGAAAATGAGATACTACATAGGTTCCTCATGGAGAGTTAAAAACCCATGGAGACACCTTTAGCGACCAACTTGAGGGAGGAGGATGCCACTTCAGGTGAGGAAGTGGATGCTACTATTTACTGGCAGTTACTGGGCTCACTAATGTATCTTTTGAACACATGGCCATATATGTGCTATGCAGTCAACCAGCTGAGCCAAGCTATCGTTAGGCCAACCAAATTATTTTGGGAGGAAGCTAAGCATGTTCTATAGTACCTCGGAGGCACTACCCAATTTGGACTATGGTATAGACAGACAGACAAAGGGAGTGAAGTTATATGGCTTCACAGATGCTTATTGGGCGGGGATTCCATCAGACTGAAAGGGTACATCAGGTGGAATTTTCAATGTTGGGTTTGCAATAGTTTCTTGGTACAGAAGGAAGAAAATATATGTGGCACTCAGCTTGACAGAAGAAAAATAAATGGTTACTAGTCAAGAAACATGTGAGGTGATATGGATGAGAAAGATACTTGTTGGATTGTTTGTTCAGATGATGGATCCAACTGTGATCTACTATTATAATCAAATTTTCATCAAACTCTCTAATAATCCTATTTTTTATGATCATTCCAAGCATATAAATATTCGGTATCACCATTTACGGGATTATGTGCAGAGAGATGTAATGTTGTTGTAGTACATTCCAATAGAGGAACAATATGTTGACATTTTGACAAAGGCCTTGTCAAGAGGAAAGTTTGAGTTTCATAGGTGTAGGATAGGGGTGGTTGATAATCCTTTTATTACTAATAGGGAGTGTTTAAAAATGCAAAAATAAATTCTTAATTTGATTTTTCCTTGATTAAATTGAGAAAATTCAAATTTCCACATCAGTAGACAACTTGAATGATGTTAACTTGTGTGACATGGCTTGTGTGACCCAATTTACTTAGTAAATTCGAGTTGGGGGAGTTAGAGTTCAGTTAAACATGTGTGATTGTTAATTTATAGCAATCAAGGTCAGTTATCTAAGGTTATTTTAAGTTAAACTAGTTCCAAATGTTGGAGGACCTAATGGAGGTCAAGTTGTGCAGTGGGACTTTAGTCAAACTTATTGATCATCCAGTTAACTTATCAATCAGCCCAAAATAGATGGTGAATTTAGATAATTCGAGTTCCCCGAGCCAAGTGGAGATTCCAAAGCAGTGTAACATCAATTGTAGACTATTCTTGAGTGTATAGGTGTTGCATGCAGTCATATGATCAACATAAGGAATTCCTCAATTCAATTTGATGAATTTCTTAAATAATAGGGTCCTAATTCCTCAAGGAATAGCACAAGGAAATAGGAGCTCAAGAAAAGGAAAAAATTGGCTAAGTCTAGGTTAGAGGCCTTCAGTGAGCAGAGAGATAGGTTGTGCACTTGTAGGGTGAGCTCAGTTGAGAAAAGAAATTGTAATGCATCTCTATGTATTTGCTTAATGCAAGAGCCATTGGGGTTTTTAGTAGATTTCTTTCCCTAGATAAAAAAATATATGTTGCATGTGTGTGATTTCTTATTGCATGTCTGAAATTTTTGTTCTAGATTGTGAATTAATTTCCATAGAGCAGTAGAGTTGGTTTGTGTCTTGTGATTTTGATTAAAACTTCATGAGAAGTTGAAAATCTACAACATAATTTCTACAAGATGAACTCTACCACTATCAAGAGCTAGAAAAATTTTACAAGGGTTCAGGCCCAATAACTAGATTTTATTAATATTAAACCCTTACTGGTTTCTTTAAAACAAAACAAAAAAAACTAATAGTTGAACCAAGGCTACAAAAGGAAGAGTTTATTTTAAGGTCATTTATACAATTGAATAAGTTCCTAGATTATGTTTTTAAAGGTAATTTACACATTTGAATAAGTTCCTTTTTTATTGTGTGAGAGATTTCATATGAATAATCTACTATATTATTGTGTTGTGCTATGATAATCCTGAAAATAAAAGGATCAACAAATCGCAATTACAATTATTGATTTACTTTTAAAATAAATTCATTAAAAAATTATATGAAATTCTAATAATATTTATGTATTTATTTTAAATTTCACTTGTTTCAAATTGAGAAACTAGTTATCACAATACGCATATTAATTTTGAAATAGGGCTTTTATAATTTCAATATAATTATCAATAAGTAATAAGAGAATGGTATACATTTAATCTCAATGGAATATCTACAAAATATTTATAAGAGTGGTCATGATAAATGGTTGAGATTTGTTGTTTTTTTAGGAAAAAAGTCTATAATTTTATTTATATAGCAACAAAATTACAATATATAGATGCCTCCTGGAATTTTTTTAGCTTCAATACCTATCAAAAAGTAGGATCTGACAATGTCTTTTCCCCTATTGGAGGGAAATATAATAACTAACAATCCCTTACAAAAATTCACATTTTAAACTATCTTTTCATACATCTCAAAGATAGAACCTCATATACATTCCAAAATATCATTACAAAATAGAAAAGATGTCATGAAAAAACAATAAACAGGCATCTGTTATAGTAGTTCACTTAAACCCAAGGGCGAAGATATTTGTGTTTTTTTTATAATTTCAAATGTGCCTATGTTTAGATCCAATCTAGTCTTTGACAAGGTGTCTACCCTTGTGTTCATGTTCTTGCAAATGTGATTAAATAAATCTAAGAGAAATAAAGGAGTTGGTTTTGTATTTTTTCAAAAATATGAGAGAGGGCATCATTTCATATTCTTCCTTCTCATTTTACCTAGTTTATGATAGATTATGATTCCCCATAAACATGGATGGAGGTTATTCCATGTGAGATATAAATTTATCAGATAAATCTTAGAGAAAAAAATTGAACATAATTATTTGTTGTTGGTCCAAGGTTTGCAAAAAAGGTGAAGGCGACTACTTAAGAAATATGAATAATTATGCCCACCCCTTCCAAAGAGGGTATCCCTTGAACCACCCCATTGAAGAACTCCGAAGGTTTTTTTTCTATATTTCTAGTTCCTGGGAAGGATGAGAGTGGAGGGAGGCATCCTTACTGGGAATTGTTTTGGAAATGGCTAGGATTTGCATGAAAATATTAATTGAAGAAATATCCTTGTCTTAGAAAATTATGTGGTTTCTCTGTAGGAATTTACAGAGTAAGTTCCTTAGATCAAACACCAAAGGTCATCGCTCAAAAACAAATCACAAATCAGTACACCAGTATTTGACGTGGTTAAAACCCTCAAAGAGGGAAACAGTCCATGACCTGAGCCAACGCAGCCACTTCAGGAAATTTATTAATATAAAGAAAGAAAAATTACATAAGATTCTCTCATAATGGTTACCGGACAAATGACCCTCTGTGCTCTTTAAATAGAGATCATGGACTAATCAGGTGTTATGTCACGGATCAAGTGTTGGTAATACTGAGGAGAGAGTGAACTGCTGGATCACTAAATATCGTGACCGTCGGATTATAAGTTACAAATTTACATAGTAAAGAAACACACTTTACCTAACTCTACGCTACACCAAGTTATACTTAACTATTTCCTATGTGTCGGAATATCCTAACACCCCCCCTTAAGAACAACTTGGGATAGGATTGAAGGATTTACAAAGGTGACACAAGAGGAGAAGGAAGGAGGCATTAGAGCTTAAACCCCCTTAATGATAACTTTCCTGAACTCCAAGCATAGATCGAAGTTTGGTAAACTTCGCTTCTATGAGAGCGATATCAGCAACTTGATCATTGGTTGAATAATGTTGCACTTCAAGAGCACGACCATGAATGAGATTTCTGATTAAGTGCATGTGTAGCTCAATGTGTTCATGTGCTGACGTTGAACTGGATCTTTGCATAGCTAAATGGCACTCTGATTATCACACCAAAGTGAAGTTGGATGCTGCTGATGAAGATCAAATTCAGCCAGGATTTGACGAAGCCATAGGGCTTCCTTGTTGGATTCAACGGCACCATGATACTCTGCTTCTGCCGAAGAAAGAGAGATTGCACTTTGTTTCTTACAAGACCATGTAATAGGTCTTGAACCAAGAGTGAATAACTAACTTGCAGTAGACTTTCGATCATCAAGGTCACCAACCCAATCACAATTAGTGAAACCAATCAACAATGGAGATGCTCCTGCACTGTAATGAATCCCGAACTGAATTGTACCTCGAATATATCAAGTATTCTTTTAGCTGCTTTCCAGTGACTTTCATGAGGTTTGTGCATAAACCAAGAAACAAGACCAACGGAAAAGGAAAGGTCAGGACAGGTATGGGTTAGATACAGAATTTTACCAACAAGTTGACGGTAAAAGGTAGCATCAACTTCAGGGGAAGTACAAGTGACTGAAAGCTTGACTCCAAAATGAAAGGGAGAAGGGGCAGGCTTACATTCTTCCATGTGAAAGTGGCGTAGAAGATCACAAGCATACTTGGACTGAGAAAGGGTAATACCTTATTTAGATTGCAAGACTTAAAAACCAAGGAAATAATGCAAGTGTCCCAATTCTATCATTTCAAACTTATTTTTTAGGATAGACTTCACATGGTTTATATGGTCTAGATCACTACCAGTAAGGACAATATCATCAACACAAGTAACAAGGATGATTAAGGACTTACCCACTTTCTTGGTGTAGACAGTGTTATCTAAATGACATCTAGAAAATCCATTATCTAAGAGAAAACTATCCATTTTGGAATACCAAGCCCGAGGGGCTTGTTTGAGACCATAGAGAGATTTCCTAAGGCGACAAAAAAGGCTAGAGTCATTTTGGATAAATACAGGGGGTTTTTCCATGTAGATTTCTTCATGCAAGTCCCCATGTAGGAAGGTGGATTTAACATCCATCTTATGGACTTCCCATTTAAAGGAGGCAGAAAGGGAAAGAACAAGGCAGATAAAAATCATTTTGGCAACAGGGGAGAAGGTTTCAATATATTCAATGCCTTCAACTTGTGAAAATCCTTTAGCAACAAGACGAGCTTTATGTTTATCCACTTTTCCATCTGGTCCAAAAAAATTTCTATAAACCCATTTGCATTTGACAAGTTTTCTTCCCTTTGGAAGAGGAATAAAATCCCAAGTATAGTTTTCCAATAAGGAACGATATTCTTCATTCATAGCTGCATCTCAATCTGGATGACCTGAAGCTTCTTCAAAGGTGTCTGGATCAGGATTTTCTAGAACTCGAGCCAATAAGGAAGAGGCTTTGTCGATGAACGTGTACGACGTTGATCTACAGGGTCACCTGCAAGAGAACCTGTTGCATCCTGTGTAGAGCGAACCCATTTTCAAGTTGTGTAGTTGAAGAAGGATCTTGAGGAGGTGGAGGAGGATTGCCATCCTCGCTTTCATCATCTGAAATAGAAGGAATGATGTCAAAAGTATAAGACATAGAGAGAGGTGGCACATATGTCGAATCAGGCTCGCAAGCCAAAGGTAGCACATACGCCAAACTAGGCTCGCAAGCCGATATATTTTCATCAAATTTTACATCTCTTCTAATGATTACATTTTTGGATTTGGGTTGAAGAAGTCTATATCCTTTGAAATCTTCAGAATATCCAACAAAAATGCATTTTTCACTCTTATGTTCTAAGGCTTTATGTTTCTCATTTGGAATATGGGCCCAAACTTCACTTCCAAAAACACGAAAGTGACTTACATCTAGTTTGATTGAGCTCCATGCTTCTTCTAGAGTGATATTCCTTAAAACCTTAGTAGGAGTGCAATTTACTATGTAATTTTCACAGTTAATTACTTCTGCCCAAAAATTAAGACTAAGTCCTTTAGATTGAAGCATACAATTAGCCATTTCTTTTAGAGTGTGATTCTTCCTTTCAGCTACACCATTTTGTTGTGGAGTATATGGATCAATATGTTGCAATTGAATTCCATGCTCAGTACAAAAATGGATAAATTTTTTGTTAACATATTCTCCTCCATTTTCAGATATTAACTTAAGAATGTGATCTCTAGCTTGTTTCTCAACAAAAGCCTTAAAGGCCAAGAACATGTTAAAAAATTCACTCTTTAGTTTTAAGAAGTATACCCAAGTGTGTTTGGAAAAATCATCAATGAAATTTAAGAAGTACGAGTAGCCAGAGAAAGAAACAACTGGAAGTAGACCACATAAATCATTGTGCACAAGCTACAAAGGGGTTGAAGCGTGCCAAGAGGCATGTTTATCAAAACTATCCCGATGATGTTTTCCAAGTACACATCTGGAACAAATACCATCTTGACAAGATACCATAGGAAGACCTATCACCATTTTCTTTACATAGAGTTTGAAGAGAGTGATAGTTTAAGTGACCAAATCGCTCATGCCAAAGTTTTCTCACTTCATCATTATGAGCAACAAAAACGGAGGGAAGACATGATGACCCAAAGTTGTAAAACTTATACAACCTTATGGAATCATCAGCAATTCCACTAGCTAAAATATGTCTAGGATCTCTTAGGTCCTTAATGACAACATCATGAGGTGAGAATTCTACTATTTTCCCTTCACCTGAATGAGTTATTTAATAAACAGATAGAAGGTTCCAGGAAAAGGTAGGAACACATAATACATCATTAAACTGACCATTACCTAGATGAACGGTTCCAAATCTACAACACTAAGAGATCTATCATCACCAACATAAATTTTTTTGGTGTTACAATCATTTAAAGAAGAAAACATGGCTTTATTTTTTGGCCATGTGGTAAGAGGCTCCAGAATCAATGAGCCAGTCATGAGAATGAGAAGAATAAGATACATTCAATGCATAACCAAATCTTAAAGCTTGACAACTGATGAGCCTCTAAGTTAGAAATAAAATAATGCCCATATAACATTTCTTAAGCCCATCTAGCTTCCTTATGCACATGAATATATATATTAAATATCTCCTTCTTCACTTAATAATGTTTTCTTATGCTTTAATATTTTCTTAGGAAGGTTTAAAGGTAATTTCATATTTGTGCCTAATATTGATTATTTTTGTAGAATATTGTGAGAATATTTGGCAGATTATGTAGATTTGGAGAAGGAGATGATTTAAGGACTTGCTTCCTGCGACTGGAAGATCAATATTAGAGAATAAATGAGCACAATATCAGGAAATTAGGGAGAAATATTCAAGAGATTCAAGAGGGTTGTCCACCCTCCTTAACTCTCAAAGGTAGCCAAAGCATCCTCATGAGATCCCCTCCAGCAATTCGAAATCCAGAGGAAGCCAAGAGACTCAAGACCAAGTGCACTCAAGACATACTTCACTTGGAATCAAGTGGACTCATTACTTTTTTTTTTGGGAGCTGTTGGTAGCTGTCCTTGAGGATAAATAAAGCTAATCAAGAGCTAATTAGGGTTGATTCTTCCATTCCATTCTTCGATTTCATTCTGGTCTATTCGATGTAGTCCATTCCATTCCATTTTCATTCAATTCCATCTCATGCCATTCATTTTCCATTCTATTAGGCTTTTGTTGTTTAAGACCTTCGGGATGTAATAATATTTCATTTTAATGCAATAAGTAGACAGACTCCATTTTAATGATTTAATTCTAAAGAGCTAGGCTCGTGGGTTAGGTCCCAACCCATGTGCCTCAGCTTCTTTGTTGTTTTCATCCTTTCCTTTCTATCATTTAGCTAGTTTTGTTTCTGCCATTATTTATTTTTATTCTTGAATAGTTAGCTAGTTTCTAATAGTTTCACTAATACTCAGTTTTGTTTTCAGTGTGCTACTGTCGTTTTTCATTTTCTTTTGAGAGTAATAGAATAGAGGAAGACCAAAAAGTTGTGGATCGAGACCCCCTTCTCATCTTTGTCAATAGATCTCGAGGAGGGCGAACCTTCCAACAGACCCAAAAACTGTTTTATGTTCAATGTTTTTATCACACATTTTTTTTGTTTTCCCATGCATGAATCCGCAAGTTTGTTTGTAGGAATCAGTATTAAAATTTCATAGAATTTCACCCTCGTCTTCCCGCTTCATTTTCCATCTCTGTGTTACGCTCCATTTCCTTCCTTATTTTCTCTTCCTATCAGTTGCCACACCTTTTTTTCATGGAAACCATTAAAGTTTCACATGAGATCTTTTACCTTGGACTTTCCTGATTATCACATCTCAGCCATCGCAGAACCCCTTCCCTTTCCTTTGTCATTCTTCAACATCTCAGCGATTTTCCCCTTTTCACCTCACCTTTACCTTGTTAACCCAAAATGCTTGGAACCCACTGGAGTTTTACCTCCGCCTTTCCTCCTCGAACTTCCCACTACCGTACATTGCAAATCGCACATCGCAGTGTTTAGTCTCTTACTTTAACACTTTCCGCTCCTTTTTTTTTGCCAATTGCGATAACTACCATACATCGCAATATCACTTCGCACTCTCCTCTCGACTACACTATCGCTTTTCCGTCAACCTCGCGATATTGCGATATTGCAAAATCGCAAATCGCAGTTTTTGTTGTTTTCTTTTAAGACTTACCGCTTCTTATCTGTCGATTGCGATATTGTTATCGCACTCTGCCACTGGTCCTACCGCCACGTCACCCATCGCAAATTGCAACCTTTATCTCGTCGCAAATTGCATTTCGCGATCTTTATCCACTCCCTATTGACACTTACCACTCGTTTATGCCGATTACGATATTGCGATATCGCATATCGAAGATCACAACCTTTGCCCTTTTCGCAAATTTCATTTCGCTCCCACTCCCAAACTGGACTCTTGCTTCTCTGCCATCGCACTTTTCAATTCATTTCGCTCTGAAGCATTTTTGTGCTATAAAAAAAATTTAATAAGGTTTAACCCCATCTTTCCACTTCTAAGCCTTGTTTCATGCGTTATGCCCTCCATTAGCACCTTTAGCCCGTTTTCCCCCAAACTGCAAGCACACTTCTACAAATTAGAATTAGATCATGAATAGCTACATATATAGGAGCATGATAAATAGAGTAGGGTGTGTTTAGCCGATTGGCGAATTTAAGTATGGTTTAAAATAATTTCATTTCTGTAACTTAAATTAGTTTCTTTTCTGCCATTTCTTTTCAACAAGATTAATTAGTTTCCTTTCTTTCATTTCGTTTTAGAAATTTAGATTAGTTCACTTTTTGTCATTTCTTTTCAGCGATTTAATTTGGTTTCCTTCTGTCATTTCCTTTCTACAATTTAGTCTAGTTTCATTGAAGTGTGATAGACTTCACTGAGAATGCTTAGAAATAGCACCCTTTCGTAGAGCAGAATAGGATGACATGAAAAAAAATCATCTGTTGTGCATATAGCACTATCACCTCCAAGTTTGTACGAACCCCAAGTTGATAAAGTAAAGTAGGGCAGCCCCTGGAGTTGCAGCACTCTTGGTGCAATACCAGGGCTCACCACTTTTTGGCATCGTTGCTGGGGAGGTGTCTAGTAGATTCTTTGATTTTGTTTTAGCATTATTTTCTGCTTTCCTTTTTCATGTTGTTTTCGAAATATTAAAAATACAAAATATCTGATTTCCATGCCTCATAGGAGTAGGGATACTTAGAAATTAAAAAAAATAAAAAATAAATAAAAATAAAAAATAAATAAAAATAAAAAATAAAAACTTCTCCAATACCAACCCCCCCACTTGACCACGTGGTGCAGTAAGAACCACATCACCATACACTTTTGAAGGTAGAAGAGATGGATGGATATGATGACAATGAAAAAGATCTTATTAGGTTTCCCATTCAAGATATGGACATCAGTGTACATATGAAGAACATCCCTCCATCTTTCCTTCCCAACTTCCATGGTATGAGGACAGAGGATCCAGAAACATTTCTCTTTGAATTTGAGATACTTTGTAGGTTTAATGGCTACTTAACACACACTCAAAAACTGATATTGTTTCCTGCAACATTGAAGGATAGAGCTCTTAAATGGTTCATGAGTCTAGGTACTAATTCAATAAGTTCATGGAATGATATGAAAAAAGATATTTCTAGAAAAATAAAAAGATCGTGATCTTAAAGAATAAATTTTTAGAATGAACCAAGAAGTTGATGAGAGCCTTGAGGATCTAATAGAGAGGTTCATGTATAATGTTAAGAGGGAAAAATTGCATCATTTAGGATTTGACACACTAAAACTCCTCTTACTTAGAACAATTAAGGATGAGTTTATTGATCTCCTTAATCTCATGAGTAAAGAAGATGTATATCAATTGTCATTTGAAGAAATTTATGAAACATGCAAGCGCATATCCAGAGGAAGGGAAAGAGTAAGTAAGTCAGCATCAACATTGGTAAAGAAAGATGAACTTGGAAATTTTCTTGATAACTTTAAAACAGAATTTCTTAGCAATCTAAGTGAACAAGTAGAAATGTTAAGAATGCATAATGAGCAAAAATAAGATGTTGATATTTTTTTTATCCATGCAGAATCATATGCTACTAAATGTTTTTCATCATTCCCTGGGTTTAAAGAAGTTTACCAAGAAGACAATGGAGCAAGGCAATCACTAAAGAAGCTATGTTATGTAGCTCCAAGGATACCCTGGCAACCTAGTCAACTTGATATGATGCAAGGACCCACTTCACAATTTCAATCTTATCCACATCCATCTCAAACTAATTGGGACACACTCCCTCCTTGGAAGCCTTGGCCATCTCAGCCTCCAACCCAATCTTGGCGACATGGTTGGCAAGGTCCTTATTGGTAAAATCCACAATATCCTCAATATTTCCCTCCATATCCTCCATACCCAACTCCATGCTATCCCTACCATCCACCTCCACCACAACCACAGCATCAACCACATCCATCTCATATATCCACCCCCACTCAACTACCATTTCCAAACCCACACCATGGAGTATCTCAGACCACTTACAATGTTGAGGTACAACACTACCAAAAATATCCTCTTGATCTAAATGGTCTGCATCTTTGTTCAAGAAAGGTATTGCAAAGAAGATATTTTCTTAATGTCATTGAAGGAAAACATCAAGAAGAAGAAGATCCAAATGAGGAGACCAAAAGATCAAGGGTTGCACTTGATGAAGAGTCGACATCTGAATCAGATGTTTAGAAAGTTTCCTCATGTTTACCAGCATTTCATCAATGTGTTCAAGAGAACAATCTACAAAAAGAGAAAGATTTGAATGTCGTAATAGAAGAGGACATCCAAGGTGATCCAATTTAGCAAGTGGACTAGGTGCATCACAACTATATTGACATATGGTTCCAAACAGTCATTAAATTATAGCAACGCACTCTTCTCCAACATTACTTGATATAATCCCGGTCAAATAAATTCATCTCTTATATTCAGGTACATGTCAGAGCATGTATTCCAAGTGTGCACCTGATTTTATCTGTCATCTTGATGTGTACATGGCTCCATTGGAAGTATTCCTATACTTGAAAAAGGTTTTGGTTTTTCAAGTAGATTAGGAAAGTGAAAAAAAAAGGGGGAAAGAATAAAATCTCAGGTGAAAACCTCTTTTGAGGCATCTGAGATTGGCCCACTGATTGAAAACCTCCATGAGGCGGTCATTGGGTAGAAAAAAAAAAGAGAAAAATAAAAGATCCTAGGTAAAAACCTCCTTTGAGGCGCCTAGGCAGACCTTCTAGTTGAAAACCTCATTGAGGGATCTAGTAGGCCTTATATATATATATATATATTCTCCATGTATCTCTCTCTAATGAATGCAGGTGCTCTCCAACATTTGCAAGCCATAAAATAGCAAGTTGGCACAAAAATAAAATTCAGTCAACACCCTGGTTAAAGGTAGTCAAACTTGAACTTCCTCCTCCTATGCTCAAAAGCTCCAAAAGGACCTCAAGAAGATTATCACATGCAGCTTCAGAACCACCGAAGACAGCCTCAACAGCCATATCAACAGCTTCAATATCACTTGCAAAAACAAATCAATGGTAAGGCTCAGGTATGCAATCATATAACCCTTTCTTCGAATATATTTGAGCTTAATAAACATTAAAAAGTGTGAGAAGGAAAGTTTTTTTATATAGCCAAAATCAGTAGCAGAACAACCTCAGCCTTATCTAACAACTAGCCTTACTTTTTCCACCAAGAAAAGGAACAAGACAAAAGTAAAAAGGACTTGATAAAGTGAGCAGTAAGCAGTTCATTGTAATAGAAGACAAGGAGTGCCAAGGGATAACCAAGGGTGAACTCAGTTCACAGAAAAAAGAATTGTGAATTTACTTTGCATGCAATAAAAATAAAAATAAAATAAGAGAGAGAACAAAAAAAGAAAAAATCAAATAAAACGTGGATCCACCACCTCTTGGCATGCAAAACAGATTTGATTAAGGCATCTGAGGACCTCCATGAAGCACCTACAATAATAAATGCAAGAAGAATAGCAAGAATATTAGTAGGAGCAGCAGCGCATGGGCCAATAAACAAAAAATGAAATAAGCTAGCATGCAGGAAAAACCATAAGGCAGGGAGGATGAATAGGTTGCTCGGAGGATGAGCAATAGTTTTAGTAGGGGGGTGATGATGGGTCTCTCAATTAGACATAAAATAAGGCCCATCTAAAATTTCTTAAGCCCATGTAACTTCCTTATGCACATGAATATATCTATTAAATCTCTCCTTCTACACTTAACAATGTTTTCATATGCTTTAATATTTTCTTAGGAAGGTTTAAAGGTAATTGTATATTTGTGCCTAATATTGGTTATTTTTGTAGAATATTGTGAGAATATTTGGCAGATTATGAAGATTTGGAGAAGGAGATGATTTAGGTACTTGCTCCCTGCCACTGGAAGATCAAGATTGGAGAATAAATTAGCACAATATCATGAAATTAGGGAGAAATCTTGGAGATATTCAAGGGGGTTGTCCAAGGATCCTCATGAGATCCCCTCTAGCAATTCGAATTCCAGAGGCAGCCAAGCGACTCAAGACCAAGTGCACTCAAGCCATACTTCACTTGGAGTCAAGTGGACTCGTTACCTATTGTTTTGGGAGTTGTTAGTAGCTACCCTTGAGGATAAATAAAGCTAATCAAGAAATAATTAGGGTCTATTCTTCCATTCCATTATTTGATTCCATTCTGGTCCATTTGATGCAGTCCATTCCATTCCATCCCATGCCATTTATTTTCCATTCTATTAGACTTTTGTTGTTTAAGACCTTCGGGATGTAATAAGTTTTCATTTTTAATGTAATGAGTAGACAGACTCCATTTTACTGATTTAATTCCAGAGAGTTGGGCTTGTGGATTAGGGCCCAACCCATGTGCCTCAGTTTCTCTGTTGTTTTCATTCTTTCCTTTCTGTCATTTAGCTAGTTTTGTTTCTGACATTTATTTAGTTTTATTCTTGAACAATTAGCTAGTTTCTAATAGTTTCGTTGCTTCTTAGTTTTGCTTTCAGTGTGCTACTGTAGTTTTTCACTTTCTTATGAGAGTAATAGAATAGAGTAAGAACAAAAAGTTGTGGATCAAGATCCCCTTCTCATCTCTATCAATAGAGCTCAAGGATGGCGAACCTTCCCACAGACCCAAAAACTGCTTTCCATTCACTATTTTTATCATGCATTTTTTTTGTTTTCCCATGCATGATTCCGCAGGTTTGTTTGCAAGGATCGGTATTAAAATTCCGAAGAAGTTCACCCTTGCCTTCCTGCTTCATTTTCCATCTCTGTATTATTCTTCCAAACACCTTTGTTACACTCCATTTCCCTCCTTTTCTCTTCCTATCAGCTGCCGCACGTTTTTTCATAGAAACCATTAAAGTTTCGCATGAGATATTTTACCTTGGACTTTCTCAATTATCACATATTGGCCATCGCAGAACCCTCACCTTTACCTGTTTGACGCAAAAGGCTTGGAACCCGCTGGAGTTTGACCTTTGCCTTTCCTCCTCGAACTTCCTACTACCGTACATCGCAAATCACACATCGGAGTGTTTACTCTCTTCCTTTAACACTTTCCGCTCCTTTTTTTTCCAATTGCGATAACTACCGTACATCGCAATCGCACTTCTCACTCTCCCCCCGACTGTGCTATCGCTTTTTTGCCAACCTCACGATATTGTGATATTGCAAAATCGTAAATTGCAGTTTCTGTTGTTTTCTTTTAACACTTACCACTTCTTATTTGCCGATTGCGACATTGTTATCGCACACCTTCGTCGATCCTACAGCGACTTCACCCATCGCAAATCGAAATCTTTATCCCGTCGCAAATCGCATTTCATGATCTTTATCCGCTCCATGTTAACGCTTACCGCTCATTTTTGTTGATTGCGATATTGTGAGATCGCATATCGCAGATCACAACCTTTGCCCTTTTCGCAAATTGCATTTTTCTCTCCACTTATAAGCCCCTCTTTCCACTTATAAGCCTTGTTTCATGCATTAAGCCCTCCTTTAGCACCTTTAGCCTGTTTTTCCCCAAACTACAATCACACTTCTTCAAATTATAATTAGGTCCTGAATAGTTGCATAGATAGGAGCATAATAGATAGAGTATGGTGTGTTTAGCCGATTGGAAAAGTTAAGTATGGTTTAAATTAGTTTCCTTTCTATAACTTAAATTAGTTTCATTTCTGCCATTTATTTTCAGCAAGATTAATTAGTTTCCTTTATGTCATTTCTTTTTAGCAATTTAGATTATTTCACTTTTTATCATTTATTTTCAGCGATTTAATTTAGTTTCCTTATATCATTTATTTTCTGCAATTTAGTCTAGTTTCATTAAAGTGTGATAGACTTCACTGAGAACCCTTAGAAATAGCACCCTTTCGTAGAGCATAAGAGGATGACATGAACAAAATGCATCTGTTTTGTATATAGCATTGTCACCTCCAAGTTTGTACGAACCCCAGATTGATAAAGTAAAGTAGGGCAGCCCCTGGAGTTGCAGCACTCTTGGTGCAATACCAGGGCTCACGAACAACCACAAGCAGAAAGTGTCATTTCCAAAGATGAAGTTGAATAGTTCGCCAAATTAATGTTGTGCTTATTCATTGTTGCTTCCAAGGCTTCCATCTTCTTAAAACATTTTGTCTCTACGTGGCCATCACGATTATAAAAGTTGAAATGTCTATTTGACTTATTCACTTTGTTTTTATTTACCGTATCAGTTTGTTGAGTTTCTTTTTCAGTGTGTGGTTGAAATTGCTTAAGACCCTTGTTTGGTTTAGGACCATTCTTTTTAGGATTTTTCTTCTAAGGATTATTTGAATATGGTTGTTGTTGGGCTGCTAAGGCATTCTTAGAAGATTTTCCAGTGTTAATAAGACCAATGTGTAAGAGTTTTTCTTGTTATCTTATCAAAGAATCACAAAAGGCGCCAAAAGAGGGGGATGTGTAGGTTGTTCCTTGAGAAATCAGGCCTTATCTAGTGGAATGGAATGTTTAAACAAATACAGAGTATGCACGGCCTAGCTTAGAAAGAATGGAATAGATAAGGCTACCATCTTCCTTTTTGACCTTACAACATTCTAAAATAAGTCTAAGAGTCTTGAATTTGGAAAAAAATCTTCAATAGAGGAGAAATTATTGGGGTCCAAAGTAAACAACTCATTTTCAAGTTGGTGGTCTCTAATTTCATTTTTAATGCCAAAAACAGTATTTGGCTTTTTTATAGCTTCAGCAGGGGAGTCAATTTCTTGGATATGAAATCTAAGATATTGAGAAATGGACATTCCTATCAACCCTCGTGCTTGATCTTGTTTATTTTCTCATTTATTTGTTTTATCTCCATCAGTGGGTTTAGATTCTTGTCATGTGGCTATTCTATAAAGCCTTTTACTTCTAATTAAGTCTACCATGTAAGATAACCATTGGAAATAATTGGTGTTGTTAAGAATAACTGGGCATGCGCTTTCCATTTCTTTTTAAATTGATGTTGAAAATGTTGAAACTAACTACCCCAATGGAAATATCTCGAAAAATTAGGCCGACTCAAAAAAAAATGATTCTGAAAACGACTTATGGATGAAGAAGTTATGCTTTTTTGAAGAAAAGTTGTAGTAGATGTCGAGTAGTTACGTGATAGGTTGAAAGTTGATGATGAATTTGTACCTTTAAAAAAAAATCCTCCACGTTTCCAAACTTAATATAATAAGTTCACTTTAAAAAAAAATACTAATTTATGTGACCCACTTTTATAAATAAGTGAGAGTCACTTTTACAATGTTACTTTTAGATGTGCTTTTTATATAAAACCCTTTAAAAAAAAATGCAACTTGCCAAAAATATTTTTAAGAAAAAGTAACTTAAAAAAAGCCTTTTTTTAGAAAAATGAGTTTGATAAAGAGATTTGAACCCGAGACCTCTATTATCACAAAGTAACTTTACACCAAGTGAGTTAGTAAAAGGATTTTGTAATTGTTTGAAAGGAGGAAGGGGTTTATTTTTATTTTATTTTTTTCTCTTTAGTTTGCGTGCTTTTTCCTGCAAAAAAAGCAAATGTGCAAACAAAAAAAAACAATACTTACAGCAGAACGTTAGATTTCCGTTTGGTCCTACCGAAAACTATCTTTTTTTCTGCTATTTCTGATTTCCCGATATCGCACAAAGTTGTGGGGAAAGAGAATATGTAGCAGAAAATTCTCGTCTTCCTATTTCTGATTTTCCAGATCGCACATAGTGCAGAGCAAAGAGCATGCACAGAGAAGAGGGTATAGATCCGGTAATAAAAAAATTAGGATTTGAGAACCAATGGATTTTTTTTACTCCCCACCACAAAATGGCTTTTGGAATGGTTATTTTATGCTAGGTTGTAAGAAAAAACAATATTTTACCTACTTATCCCACCCATAAAAATTAAGAAAACTATCTAACCTTATACGAGATTCTGTTGGTATCTAGGCTAAAGAGGCCGAGTAGACTGAGATGGCCTTTATGACAATTTTGCATAGAATCAATCTCTCTGCCCTGATGTTACACAGTAATTTGTCACCATGTTAATTTTATCATCCCTGATCCTGAAATGCCACATGAAATATCCTTTGCAATGTTTCCACCATCAATAAATATGTTAACACATCCCTGAAGATCTAAAGAAAACTGCCTTGGAATATCATTGAAGAAACTTGTCCAAATTCTTAGTTTCCTGGGTCAGCGCTTTTCCTGGTGCCATGACCGCACTGATGTCATTTTCACAGTTATGGCTTAGTGCTGTCAGCGCCCTTATTTCTTGGAAAATCGCGTTGATCCCCTTTCTAACAGTGTTTCCTCAAATGGAGGATAAGCTTCAACCTCTAGAATCTCAAGGGCAGCGAGTTCGTTTTTAAAAGGTGGTGATTGTCAAACTCGTTTGAACTCTCGTTCTCTTGCATCCTAGCATCGTGATTATGCCTAAGTGTTCGGGAGAAGGAATGCTTTTGAGCTTCGGTGAAGGACCCATATTTTCACCAAAGGACACCTCCAACATCAAGGACTGGGTTGTAAGCTCTCCTTTTGTATTTATCAATAATAACATCTCATGTTTGCTTTCTATATTTGTCTAAATGTTTATGCAAATATTTTGGTACTCCTTGATCTACTAGATAGCTAGTGTTTACGTTTCTTATGTATTGTATTTAATTTAATGACATCTCTGAAATCCTTGTATTGGAAACCGGCTCAAAATAGAAGAAAAGAGAGATCAACGCCTTACAAATAAGATACTTTGAGGGGGAAACCTCCAATACATTACATAAATGAACAATTCTTGGATGATACAAATGACAAAACCTCCTTTCTATATATAGGAGTCCATGGGGCCACAATGTAATCCTATTCAACCTAACAATAATAATGTAAGGGCACAATAATAACAATATGGGGGTTACAGGGGTACAACAATAACAATATGGAGCTACATGGGTACAAAAATAACAATAGGGGGGCTACACTAACAATAATAAGGGACTACAATAGTAATAAAAGGACCTAACATGCCCCTGTAATTTCAAGTGTTGTCCTCAATGCTTGAGTAGATATGGATGCTTCTGTATAAAATTATCATCCTCCCATGTGGAATCTTTAGTGGGTAAGTTCTTCCACTTGATGAGTTACTCTGAAATCGATCGATTTTGTAGCTTTCGAGTTCTTGTTTCCGTGACTTCTTTAGGTTACAATATGATTTTTCCTTCCTCATCAAGTTTTGGCAATATTGTTTGAACTGGAATTTTATCACCTATAACCTTCTTTAAGTATGAAACAGGAAAACTGGTTGCACTCGAGAAGAAGGAAGCTCCAATTTGTATGCCTTAGTACCAATATTTTGCAACGCCTCGTAAGGATCATAGTACTTTGGCAAAAATTTATTATCCTTCTTAACTTGATTGAGGGACATTTGTTTGTATGGTTGTAGCCATAGAAATACCCAGTCTCCTACATCAAAACTTCTCTCATTGCAATGTTGATCTACCTGTTGTTTCATTCGATTTTGTGCCAAATTTAGGTTATCCTTTAAGAGTTGGAGAACTTGTTGTTGATGCTCGATGTGATCTTCCACTTCTTGAACCATAGAATTTTCTCTTAAAGATGATGTGATGGACGGTGGATGATATCCATAAAGTTCCATAAATGGGGTCATTTTTGTTGCAGTATGGAAGGAAGTGTTATACCACCATTCGACTAGAGGTAACCACTTGACCCATTGTGTTTGTTTATTAGATACAAAACAACGAAGATATCCTTCCAAGAATTTGTTTAATATCTCAGTTTACCCATCGGATTGAGGATGTTAAGATGAGCTATGAGCTAGTTGAGTACCCAAACAGTAAAATAATTTCGTCCAAAAATTTCCAGTAAAAATGGGATCTCTGTCGCTTATAATAATCTTTGGGTTTCCATGTAGCTTTTGAATTGTTTCCATAAATGCAGTAGCAACTGTACTTTCTTTAAATAGATGAGATAATGCACAAAAGTGTGCATAATTGGTAATTCTATCAACTGCCACCATGATGACACTCTTTCCTTCGGACTTAGGTAAACCTGTGATAAAATCCATTAAAACCTCCTCCCAACGTTGACTTGGAATGGATAAAGGTTGTAAAAGAACTAGGGTCTTAATTGTCTCAACTTTATTTTGCTGGCAAACCAAACATTCTGCCACAAACTTTTGAATATCAGAGTTAAGGTCATCCCAAAAAAAATCCTTCTTCACCCTGTGGTAAGTTTTTAAAAATCCTGAGTGTCCTCCTAAAGGAGAGGTGTGTAATTCCAAAAGAATATTTTGTTTTAGTTGGGAATTTTTACAAAGATATAAGCGATATTTTTACCATAAGGAATCATTTTTCCAACTAAATGTATAAGATGTACTAGGATCTTGCTGCAACTTTTGAATGAGTGTCCACACTTCTTTGTCATTCTTATATTCATCCTTTGCTTTAGCTATCCAATCTGGTTGGATAATAGAAATGGCAGAAAGAAATGCGTCCACCTATTCATTCTTTCTTGAGATTTCATTTGCAACAACATTTAGCTTCCCTTTTTCATGGATGATTTCAAAGTCATAACCTAGCATCTTTATGACCCATTTTTGCTGCTCTTCTGTAGATATTCTTTGTTCCCAAAATTATTTAAGACTATCATGATCAGTTTTTACCTTTAGGTTTCTTCCCATTAGGTAAGGTCACCATTTCTTTAGTGCATATAAATACTTTCCTTTGATTAGACAACTTTAAAAAGCAATGGGACTTCCTTCTTGCATTAAAATAGCACCAATTCCATTTCCTGAGGCATCACATTCCACAATAAATGTTTTTGTGAAGTCTGGCGTAGCTAAGACTAGTGCTAGGAACATTGCCTCTTTAAGATGTTCAAATGCCTTAGTTGCTTCAGGATTCCATGAAAATGCATCTTTATTCAATAATGTTGTTATAGGTGTTGCTATTCTCCCATAATTCTTAACAAACTTGTGATAATACCTTGTTAACCCGAGAAATACTCGCAACAGATTTATGGTTGTGGGGACTTTCCATTCCTTAATGGCTTTAATTTTGTTAGGGTCTACCTTAACACCCTCTTGAGATACAATATGACCCAGATATTCAACCTCTTGTACTCTAAAGAAACATTTGGAGGTTTTTGCATATAATTGTTTCTCCTCCAATAGTTTGAGCACCCTATCAACATGTTGAAAATGATCCTTCCAAGACCTGTTGTATATTAGTATATCATAAAAAAATACTAACACAAATTTTCTAAGGAAGGGTTTGAAAATGAAATTCATCAACCCTTGAAATGTATAAGGTGCATTGGCAAGGCCAAAAGGCATGACCAAAAATTCATAATGACCCTCATGAGTTCGAAATGTTGTTTTTGGAATATCTTCAGTCTTCATTCTAATTTGATGATATCCTGAACGGAGATCCAACTTGGTAAAATAAATTTCTCCATGTAATTCATCCAATAATTCATCAATCACATGAATGAGAAATTTATCTTTAATAGTGAGCTTATTGAGCTCCCTATAATCTGGACACATGCGCCATGATCCATCCTTCTTGTGCACCAATACTACTGGAGCAAAGAAAGAACTTTAACTAGGTTGAATTATACCAGCCTCTAACATTTTTGTAATCATACATTCAATTTCGCTCTTTTGGACATAAGGATATATGTAAGGCCTGATGTTTGGAGGAACACTTCCTAGAATCAAATGAATAGCATGATCATGTTCATGAATAGGTGGGATTCCTTTGGGAGTTTCAAACACCTTGGAATGATTGTCCAAGACTTTTTGGAGATCTAGAGAAATAGATGATTTTGATGTTGGAACTTCTAGTGAGCATAATTGTGAAATTATGCCTTGTTGTTATTTCTTCATAATATTTGTCATGAAATTAGAGCTTATTATCTTTCCCATCTTCCTTGTGATACCCCGTAATTCAACTTCCTTTCCTTTCCAAAAAAAATTCAAGAAAAGTTCTTGAAAATTAAAAGCTATTGTCCCCAAATATTGTAACCATTGTACTCCTAGTAAAAGATCAACACCTCCCATTGGAATGGAAAGCATTGGACTATTCAATACACATTCCCCCATGGTTAGCTTGATATTATGGAATTTTCCAAAGCAATTTTTAGTTCCTCCATTTGCTACCATCACTTGACACTCTGGTGTTGGGTATATGAAGCAAATTAATTCCTTAGCTACCTTACAATGAATAAAATTATGGTTACTACCCAAATCAATAAACACTATTACCTTTTTCTTCTTGATATGTCCTTTTATCTTGAGAGTTTGAGGAGTGGTAATGTTAGGTCCCTATATTACTAGTATAGTCCCTTATTGTTGTTAGTGTAACCCCTTATTGTTATTATTGTACCCTTGTAACCCCCATTTTGTTATTATTGTGCCCTTAAATTATTATTGTTAGGTCGGCTAGGATTACATTGTGGCCCACTAGGATTACATTATGTCCCCATGGACTCCTATATATAGAAAGGAGGTTTTGTAAATTGTATCATCCAAGAATTGTTCATTTATGTAATGTATTGGAGGTTGCCCCCTCGAAGTGGTTTATTTCTAAGGCGTTGATATCTTTTTTCTTCTATTTTTGGAGCTAGTTACACAACATTTGGTATCAGAGCTTTGGATTCTAGGGTTTCGCTGCTCCAAACAGGTCATCGTGGCATTTTCGCTATAACTTTTTTTTCTACGAAGTTTCAGAAGCTGAAATTTTTAGGGTGCGAAGAAAAAATCCTGAGGAAGCTTGTATAAAAATTTCAGAGTTTGGTTCGCAATAATTTCGGAGATATGATCTGTGGAAGTCAGGTATTTTTTCAGGCTCCTAAACAGGTCATCGTGGCATTTGCGCTATAAAAAAATTTCTACGAAGGTTCAGAATCTGAAATTCATATGGTGCGAAGCTGAAATCCTGAGGAAATTCATCAAAAAATTTCAGAGCTTGGTTCGCAATATTTTTGGAGATATGATCTGTGGAAGGTAGTGCTTTTTCAGGCTCCTGAATTTCATCTCAAAGAGGTGATCGTGGGAAAAGTTCAATAACTCTCTCTCTGAATATTGGATTGGAGTGCTGTCAAAAGTGGTCGCAAGTACACAGCCTGTAGTTTCTTGGCTATCAATTTCAGAGACAAAGGACAAAACAGTGACACGTGGCAAGTCGTACAAGTTCGCTCTACTGAACCAGTCCAGAATTAGGTCATTGTGGGAGATTGGACACAACTTTGCCTTGGAGAATCAAAATCAGGTCAGACCTGTGGCATTTGAAAGAAGCTTCAGAGGGCTACTACAGGGCGGAATTTCAGATATCGAAGATTTTCAATTACAAAGATAATCCAATTTCAATATCAAGCTCCTCAAAAGCAAGAAAAAAGTGCGTATTTTTTTTTTCCCGAATTGCATAAGTCTTGTTTGAAGAATCAATTTGAATTGATTCCAAGGGCATATCAGTATTGGGTTCTAAAAGATGCCTCGTAAAAATAATTCAACACCCATTAAGCCTTCAGAATGGTCTACTATGACTCATGAAGATGAAGAATTGCAACATGATCTATCAAAATTACAAGAGCAAGTGCAACAAATTTCACTCTCGCAAAGAGCAACAAAAAATGAAATGGAAGTTTTGAAGAAAGGCGTGGAAGAGAAGATGGATGGCATGGAAGCTAAGATGGAAAACATGAAGAATAATCTAAAAACAGACATCGAAGGTTTGACAAAGTTTATACAAGAACGGTTTCCTAATGGTGAAAAGATAGTAGAAGAACCCCATGATGAGAACAAAATCAATGTTAATTGTGATTTGATAAACTCTAATGTTGGCGGGAAGAACCAACGTATTCCAAAAATGGATATGAGGAAGTTTGATGGAAAGGATCCTGTAACATGGATACTACAGATGGAGCAATATTTTGATCTCCATAATGTGCAAAACACACAAAAGGTACGCATTGCAACTTTACATTTAGAACAAAATACATTTGTACGGTATCGATGGCTTTTCTCCCGTAAAAAAATTGTCACTTGGTCAATTTTTACGGAGGAAATGATAGCACATTGTGAGGATACAAAGAGCAACACCTTCTTTAGCCAATTGATAAATCTCAAACAAAAGGGTTTAGTGGGGCAGCACATTGAGGACTTCCAAAAATTGAATATAAGGGTAACTGATATTCCAGAGGAACACAGGATTGATCTCTTCATAGGCACTTTAAGGGATAACATACAACATGAAGTTCGCGTTCTGGAACCTGATTCATTGGAGAAGGCATTCAGGTTGGCAAGAAAAGTTGAATGTAAAATTATGGCGACAAGGAAGCCTACCACTTAATTCTATAAAGAAGGAAGTGTTGCTACGCCTAGATTTCCACAACCTACAAGGTTGACACCACAACAATTGGAAGAAAAAAGAGCAAAAGGGCTTTGCTACAGTTGTGATAGCAAATACACTAAAGGTCATAAGTGTGCCGAAAAGAAATTATTTTACATAGATTGTGAAGAAGAAGAAGAAAATGAAAAAGAAGAGGATATACACCAGGAACCAGCCATAGAAGAGGAAGAAATGAATCCGACCATATCATGTAATGCACTGGCAGGAATTACCACCCCTCAAACTCTCAAGATAGCAGGACAGATCAAGAAGAAAAAGGTAATAGTGTTGATTGATTCAGGTAGCACCCATAATTTTATTCATTGTAAGGTAGCCAAGGAATTAAATTGTTTCCTATACCCAGCACCAGAATGTCAAGTAATGGTTGCAAATGGAGGAACTATAAATTGCTCTCGAAAATGCCATAATATCAAGCTAACCATGGGGGAATATGTATTGACTAGTCCAATGCTTTCCATTCCTATGGGAGGTGCTGATGTTGTACTAGGAGTACAATGGTTACAATCTTTGGGGACGGTAGCTTTAATTTTCAAGAACTTTTCTTGAAATTTTTTTCAGAAGGAAAGGAAGTCGAATTACGGGGTATTGAAGGGAAGCCAGGAAGGATAATAAGCTCTAATGTCATGACAAAGTTTCTAAAGAAAGAACAACGAGGCGTAATTGCACAATTATGCTCACTAGAAGTTCCGACATCAAAATCATCTATTTCTGCAGATCTCCAACAAGTCTTGGACAATCATTCCAAGGTGTTTGAAACTCCCAAAGGACTCCCACTTATTTGTGATCATGATCATGCTATTCATTTGATTCCAGGAAGTGTTCCTCCAAACATCAGGCCTTATAGATATCCTTACGTCCAAAAGAGCGAAATTGAACGTATGATTGCGGAAATGTTAGAGGCGGGTATAATTCAACCTAGTCAAAGTTCTTTCTCTGCTCCTGTAGTATTGGTACACAAGAAGGATGGATCATGGCGAATGTGTCCGGATTATAGGGAGCTCAATAAGCTCACCATTAAGGACAAATTTCCCATTCCTGTGATTGATGAATTATTGGATGAATTACATGGAGCAATTTATTTTACCAAGTTGGATCTTCGTTCAGGATATCATCAAATTAGAATGAAGACTGAAGATATTCCAAAAACAACATTTCGAACTCATGAGGGTCATTATGAATTTTCGGTCATGCCTTTTGGCCTTACCAATGCATCTTCTACATTTCAAGGGTTGATGAATTCCATTTTCAAACCCTTCCTTAGAAAATTTGTGCTAGTATTTTTTGATGATATACTAATCTACAACAGGTCTTGGAAGGATCATGTTGAACATGCTGACAGGGTGCTCAAACTATTGCAGGAGAAACAATTATATGCAAAAACATCCAAATGTTTCTTTGGAGTACAAGAGGTGGAATATCTGGGTCATATTATATCTCACGAGGGTGTTAAAGTAGACCCTAACAAAATTAAAGCCATTAAGGAATGGAAAGCCCCCAAGACAATAAAGCAGTTGCGAGGATTTCTCGGGTTAACAGGCTATTATCGCAAGTTTGTTAAGAATTATGGGAGAATAGCAGCACCTCTAACAACATTATTGAAGAAAGATGCATTTTCATGGACTCCTGAAGAAACTAAGGCCTTTGAACGTCTTAAAGAGGCAATGTGCCTAGCATCGGTCTTAGCTACACCAGACTTCACGAAAACCTTTATTGTGGAATGTGATGCCTCAAGAAATGGAATTGGTGCGGTTTTAATGCAAGAAGGAAGACCCATTGCTTTTGAAAGTCGTCCAATCAAAGGAAAGTATTTACAGAAACCTATTTATGAGAAGGAAATGTTAGCAATACTGCATGCACTAAAGAAATGGCTAACTTACCTAATGGGAAGACACTTCAAGGTAAAAACTGATCATGATAGTCTTAAACACTTTTTGGAACAAAGACTATCTTCAGAAGAGCATAAAAAATGGGTCACAAAGATGTTGGGTTATGACTTTGAAATAATCTACAAAAAAGGAAAGCTTAATGTTGTTGCAGATGCACTCTCAAGAAAGAATGAAGAGGTGGAAGCATTGCTTTGTGCCATTTCTATTATCCAACCAGATTGGATAACCGAAGCAAGAGATGAATGGAAGAAGACAAAGATGTATGGACACTCATTCAAAAGTTGCAGCAAGATCCTAGTACATCTGATACATTTAGTTGGAAAAATGATTCCTTATGGTACAAATATCGCTTATATCTTTGTAATAATTCCCAACTAAAACAAAAGATTCTTCTGGAATTGCACACTTCTCCTTTAGGAGGACACTCAGGATTTTTTAAAACTTACCACAGGGTGAAGAAAGATTTTTTTTGGGATGGCCTTAAATCTGATATTCAAAAGTTTGTGGCGGAATGTTTGGTTTGCCAGCAGAATAAAGTGGAGAAAATTAAGACCCCGGGACTTCTACAACCTTTATCCATTCCAAGTCAACGTTGGGAGGAGATTTGAATGGATTTTATCACAGGTTTACCTAAGTCCGAAGGAAAGAATGTCATCATGGTGGTAGTTGATAGACTTACCAAGTATGCACACTTTTGTGCATTATCTTATCCATTTAAAGCAAGTACAGTTGCTACTACATTTATGGACAGAATTCAAAAGCTACATGGAAGCCCAAGGGTTATTGTGAGCGACAGAGATCCCATTTTTACTGGAAATTTTTGGACGGAGTTATTTTCTTGTTTGGGTACTCAATTACTCATAGCTCATCTTATCATCCTCAATCTGATGGTCAAACTGAGATCGTAAATAAATGTTTGGAAGGATATCTTCGTTGTTTTGTATCTGATAAACAAACACAATGGGTCAAGTGGTTACCTCTTGCTGAATGGTGGTATAACACTTCCTTCCATACTGCAGCAAAAATGACCCCATTTATGGTACTTTATGGATATCATCCACCATCCATCACATCATCTTTAAGGAAAAATTCGAAGGTTCAAGCAGTGGAAGATCACATCGAGCATCAGCAAGAAGTTCTCCAACTCTTAAAGGATAACCTGAATTTGGCACAAAATCGAATGAAACAACAGCAGATCAACATTGCAGCGAGAGAAGTTTTGATATAGGAGATTGGGTATTTTTACGGCTACAACCATATAAACAAATGTCCCTCAAGAAAACTAAGAAGGATGATAAATTATCGCCAAAGTACTATGGTCCTTACAAGGTGTTGCAAAAGATTGGTACTATGGCATACAAATTGGAGCTTCCTGCTTCTTCGCGAGTACATCCAGTTTTCCATGTTTCATGCTTAAAGAAGGTTATAGGAGAAAATCTTCCAGTTCAAACAATATTGCCAGAACTTGATGAGGAAGCAAAAATCATATTGGAACCAGAAGCGGTCATGGAAACAAGAACTCGACAACTACGGAATCGATCAATTTCAGAGTATCTCATCAAGTGGAAGAACTTACCCACTGAAGATTCTACATGGGAGGATGAGAATTTTATACAGAAGCACCCAGAGCTACTCAAGCATTGAGGACAACACTTTTTTGAAGGAGAGGGGTATGTTAGGTCCCTATATTACTAGTATAGTCCCTTATTGTTGTTAGTGTAACCCCCTTATTGTTATTATTGTACCCTTGTAACCCCCATTTTGTTATTACTGTGCCCTTAAATTATTATTGTTAGGTCAGCTAGGATTACATTGTGGCCCACTAGGATTACATTATGGCCCCATGGACTCCTATATATAGAAAGGAGGTTTTGTAAATTGTATCATCCAAGAATTGTTCATTTATGTAATGTATTGGAGGTTGCCCCCTCGAAGTGGCTTATTTCTAAGGCGTTGATATCTTTTTCTTCTATTTTTGGAGCTGGTTACACAATAGGTAATTCTTGCTAATGCTTTACAGGATATGATCAGACTCATTTCTTCTTTCCCTAGGGTTGGTTCCTGGTGTATATCCTCTTCTTTTGAAGTTTCTTGTTCATTTTCTTCCTCCTCTTCACAATCTATGTAAAATAATTTCTTCTCATCACACTTATGACCTTTAGTGTATTTGCTATCACAAGTGTAGCAAAGTCTTTTTTCTCTTTTTTCTTCCAATTGTTGTGGTGTCAACCTTGTAGGTTTTGGAAGTCTAGGAGTATAAACACTTCCATATTTATAGATGTGAGTGGTAGTTGGCTTCCTTGTCGCCATAATTTTACATTCATTTTTTCTTTCCAACCTAAATGTCTTCTCCAATGAATCATGTTCCCAAAGGCAAACCTCATGTTGGATTTGATCCTTTAAATTCCCTATCAAGACATCAAACTTGTGTTCCTCTTAAATATCAGTTACCCTTATATTCAATTTTTGGAAGTCCTCAATGTGCTCCACCATTGAACCCTTTTGTTTGAGATTTATTAATTGGCTAAAGAAGGTGTTGCTCTTTGTATCCTCATAATGTGCTATCATTTCCTCCATAAAAATTGAACAAGTGACATTTTTTTATGGGAGCAAAGCCAACGATACCATACAAATTTATTTTGTTCTAAATATAAAGTTGCAATGTGTACCTTTTGTGTGTTTTGCACATTATTGAGATCAAAATATTGCTCCATTTGTAGTATCCATGTTACGGTATCCGTGCCATCAAACTTCATCATATCGATCATTGGAATATGGTGGGTCTACAATCCTATTAGCACATGGATTTCAATCCCACCCACCCCACTTTATTTTTCTATGTTTTCACCTCAGCTCCACCGTTATCACTAGCCTCACATCGTTTTTTCCATTCTCACATTTATATTGCGTCGGCCACGTCATCAAACTCCTTATCATTATAATCACCATTTTTGTCCAATTATATGTCATATTTTTATCCTTTACATGCTAATTTCACCAAAAATTTGTCTCTACAATGGAGGAAAGCAATGTTCTGAAAGTGTTGGGATAATTTAGTATTATTGGTCTACTTCATGTAGATTGCCTTCTCGAAGATTATTACAGTGGACTCAAGTTCTTCAGGTTGTGGTGAAATTGGTTGACTAAATGAGCAATACTATGAGGGATTTGAAAGAATGACTGTGAAATTGAAGAACAACCATAGACATCAAAGGAGAAGAGAGGAAAAGAACAAAAGCAAAGAAATAAAAAGAACAGCATTTAGAAAACAAAAAATCTTGGAAAAATGTAATTTAAATCAAAATCATCTTCAAACGGTTGGGAGGCGGAGCTCTGAAACCCTAGCTCGCGCTTGGAGGTCGGTTGGACAAACCATGGTGGGATGGTTTGGGGATGGTGACCAACACTTTCCTTGCCTCTGGCATGAATGATTTGGGTCATGGGTCTTTTGTTTGTAGCACGAGGCATCGATTATCGTTTTCTATCTTATCTCAGTTTTCGCAGTGGGGTTTTATTTTCTTTGGTCCCAGTTTTTGTTGTGCACTTGCTCGTCGTTGTGTTGTTCACGTCTTAGCCCCACAAAACCCTCCCTCTATGTCTCTGGTTAATGCGTGACTGGAGGTTACTCCCAACTGATTCGGGGGTTTTTGGATAGTCTTGTATGTTACTCTCCCTACTCCGACAGCCCGACCACGGAGACCCCATCATTCCTCTCTTCTATTATCTGGCCCCAGCTGCCTATTCCCTTAGTGGCATTGCATCATTGACCTCAGAACTGGGGGTATTCTTTATTTTGAATGGGGCTTACTTTTCTACTCCAAATATGATAGATGATGAGGTGGACTACTCATATGACCACTTGGAACCCTCTCCAGTATTGTTTGGTTATGACTCCTACAGGACATCTGAAGCAGCTGCTAAGGTGGATCTAGGTAGTAAGGATGCAGTGGTTATGGAAATAGGGGAGTATTCCATGTCGCATTACACGCTAGAGGAACGGCCCCCAATATCTACAATGGTATGCACGTAACCATCAATGCCCCCTATGGCCTCTCCGACATACTCCATACCATCGCCCTCAGTATTTAGGTTATGGGAATAGCAAACGCAGGAGACTCTTGACGATATTGGGAAATTCGTGTCGGTGTTGCAAACTGGACACGGACCTCAAATAGACACACTCGGTTTCAAACAGTTGGGCCTCAATCAGGGTGTACCAGATCCCAATAGCTTTATGGGTCTGGAGGTGTTGAACATGGTAGTATCTTGTGGGTGCTTCGAGGGCATCCCCTACATTTCCCCTCCGTCCAACGAGCCCAAGTCCTCAGACTCAGATGATGGCCCTGAAGCGGAATTTGTGCGAAGGGACAGAGTTGCGAGCAAAGGTAAAAATAAACATCACTGCACCAAGTGTCAGGTCAGTAGGAGAGACATCATCTTTGGGCAGGGGGTTGGTATGGAGAACTTGGAACAAACCTCCCATATGGTCTTGGTGGGCAGGGTCAGGGGTAGGAACTACACCACAGCTCGTCTCAAGGTTTCGACTGCTGAGATTTGGGGCAAATCCTTGGCGCAGCTTCCGGGGTGTTTAACTATGAACCGAGGTTGGCTCGCTCTCATCTTTTCTAAACCATACATGGCGGATTGGGTACTCACAAAGTATTGGCACATCGATATGACACCAGTACTCCTTAAAATATGGACCCCACTTTTCAACCCATACAAGGAAAATTTTGGGGCTAGTTCGATTTGGGTCTGTTTGTCGGGTCAACCCTTACACTTCTGGAATGAAGAAACACTGTGGTTTATTGGTGAAGACCTAGGGATCTATCTGGATCATGATCGATCCTATCTTAAAACTGTAAATATCTCTGTGGCGAGGATCGTTTTTCATCTGGACACTAGGGATGGACGCCTCAAGGCTTTCAATCTCATTGTTAATGATATGGTCTGCGTTCATATACTTGATTACGAAGGGGTGCCCTTCAAGTGCAGACGTTGCCATGAGGTGGGGCACCTATACAAGGAGTGTCCTCTCATTATCGGCTACCACTCTAACGAAGGTTTTGGTTCACGCAGAGACTCAAACGGAGTGGGGGGGGGGGGAGACGTGGGCACAAGCCTCGGCGTTGATTGTTCCATATCAAGGACCTCAAATTGTTGACTCTGCAACACCATCATCTCACCCATCCGCACACCATCGAGCTGCCCAGCGACTGGAGGAGGACCTCTCTCCTATCTCGGGTACTAATTTCCCTACCTCCCTTTCGATTTCTTCATATTTGCATTGTAATTTATCCACCGCACTATCCTCTACTCCTCCATCTATTATTAGTAAAGGCAATTTGAGTCCCCTAAGCCACCATGTTCCATCTGCTTCGTCTACTGTCTCCTGGCCCGACCCCCACACCACCGCTGGTGTTTCCTCTGTCTTGTCTCTTACCGACTTGGGTCCATCAATGAGGCACCGATATAACCTCTGATCTCTTGCCTGGCCTGATGAGTCACTTGATTTCGGTCTTGGTGCAGACTGTGTTTCTTCCAATCCTAAAGTTTCAAGGGGTAGACCTTCCTCCATGACCAAATCCATCAGAAATTCCAGTCTCGAGGTCACGGATGGCACTCAATATTCGATTAATCAGGTTCTTAGAGAAATAAACACCCGAGGTAATGGTGTACCATGATCTGTATCTCCTTTAATTGTAGAGGGCTAGCCAGTCCTGATAAAAAAATAGCTTTAAAGCGTCTATTAAAGAGTGTACATGTGGATGCCTTATTTCTTCAGGAAACTCTAGGCGACAGTATTTTTGTTACAAATTTTCTGTCTTCCTTTCTTCCCGATTGGTCATTTCAAACTATTGATGTCTGGGGTCAATCTAGTGGATGTGCAGTGGGAATTAACAACAGATATGCCTTGATTCACAGTTGGTGGGGAAGGGAGGGTATCTTGGGTGCTGATATCACCACCCGTGAATCGGACATTTCTATTTCATTAATAAATATTTATGTTCCTTGTCATCATAGAGAAGATTTCTAGGATGATTGGATGAACAACACTATTATGCAAAGAGAAAATATCATATTTGGGGAGGGGGACCTTAATTTTTCTATTGGCCTCTCAAAATCTTGGGGTCATTGTGCCACCTCAGACCCAAAATATGTTTACTTTAAGATATTAAGAGACGAGGCAAATCTCCTGGATCTCGTTATGCCGAAGAAACACCCTAAATGGAGGAATAAAAGAATTAGGGAGGCTACTCTGGCCAGAAGACTTGATCGATCCCTAGTTAAGGTCTCGTTAGCTAAAAAACTTGATAAATATTGTCAATGGGTTGGGGATGGGGGTGCCTTGAATCACAATCCTATTTACCCTGTAGTTCAGATGGGCCAGCTTAAACCCCGCTCCCCCTTCAAATTTAATTCCAACTGGCTCAAAGAGCCTGCTTTTCATGAATTGGTCAAAAGCGAATGGCAGCACTGTGAACAATGTCCTGATCAACGGTCTGCCCGAGTCCTATACAATAACTTGGCAAGACTGAAGTCCCGAACTATCTCCTGGGCCAGAAATAATAAAAAAGTGGAGTAGGAGTCTCTATCAAATATTGAGAATGAACTGAGTTTTTTGACTAGTCTAGATGGACATGGCTTCCAATCAGCTAAGGATAAGGATAAGCTCACTGCCCTTGAATTGGAGAAAGCCAAAATCCTTAGGATTCAGGAGGAGGAATGGAGACTCAAGAGTAGGGCCATCTGTCTTCAAGATGGGGATGATAATACTATATTCTTTCAACAGTGTGGAAAGGGCAGAAGGATCACCAACACTATATGGGATCTTAAGGACTCTCATGGAAGATTGGCCCACACTCATGCCCAGGTTGCTGATATGGGTATAAATAATTTCTCTAATCAATACAAGGATCCTGGGTCAGCAAACATAATGGAGATCATGTAGATTGTGTGATCCATGCACAGGTTTGTGGAGGAGGAAAATTTGGAGGAGCTGGTTGGTCTGGTCACCATGGATGAGATTGAAGGGGTCCTGAAATGGTTTTAAAAGGAAAAAAGTCCGGGTCCTAATGGTTAGCTGATTGAATTCTACCTCTCCTTTTTCGAGCTTATTGGAAGGGATCTCCTTCTGGTCATTGAAGCCAACAGGATATCAGGTCATATTTATGATGGATTTAATTCTACTTTCATATCTCTCATCCCCAAAATTGATAAACCCCAAACTTTCAATGACTATCGAACTATATCTCTGTGTAATTGTATCTACAAGATTATAGCCAAGATTATTTCCAATCGCATAAAACCCATTCTCTCCCAGCACATAGCGAAAGAAAAATTTGCATTTCTCAATCATAGGCAAATCCATGAAGCGATTGGCACTGCTCAAGAAGCCTTACACTCTATTAAACTCAGGAGCATCAAATGAAATATTCTCAAAATTGACTTGGAAAAATCCTTTGACTGTGCCAATTGGAGCTACCTTCATCTTATCCTCATTCATATAGGATTCCCACACTCCCTCACAAACAGGATTATGGGATGTATCACTAATTCCTCTTTCAGCATTCTTATAAATGGTGCAGCAATTGATTTTTTCCATGCAGGTTGGGGACTCCGGCAAGGTTGCCCGCTCTCTCCTTTACTATTTTTAATTATCATGGAAGGGCTATCCACACTTCTAGCAAAAAAAAAGAAGAAGGGTCCATTCATGGTGTCAGAATTTTTGATCTTGTATAGCTGACCCACTTGTTGTTCGTCGATGATGTTCTAATATTTCTAGATGGCACTCCTCATGACAATATTTATTTCTTGAATTTACTCAGTCTGTTTTGTAAAGCTACGGGTATGGATCCTAACAAAAGTAAATCTACCATCATCTTAGTGCGATGTACAGAATTCGAAAGCAGACATGCCCTAGCACTCTTCAATTTTTCTCATATAGGGTTGGAAGATGGAATCAAATATCTTGGATTTCATTTGAAACCAAACTACTATCACATTCACGACTAGAAGTGGCTTATTGCAAAAGTAGAGCGCAGAGTCAATATTTGGCAACAAAGATGGCTATCCAAGGTTGGCAGGTTGGTCCTCATCAAATCCATTCTTGAAGTTATCCCTATGTACTGGATGGCCTTTGCATGAATCCCCAAAGGAGTTACGGCTAGAATTCAACAAATGTGTAGGTGTTTCCTTTAGAGAGGCAAACAAGATTGCCACACTTATGCTTGGATCACTTGGAGTAAGATTTATAAACCTAAATTATGGGGGGGATGGGGAATAAAAGACCTTAACCTCTTTGCCTTGGAATTGATTGCAAAAATGGGATGGCACCTCATCACCAGCAATAGTCTGTGGCAGGAAGTCACATGTTTCAAATACATTTCTCCCAAATCCACCATGGAGCGGATTAGAGGTCGCATCCAACCATCTCTGGGCTCCTCGATCATTTGGAAATCCATCACTCGATCTATCCCACTCATCAAAAATGGCTTGGCTTGGCGCATTGGTTCTGGTGAACAGGTTGATTGATGCATGGTCGGGCATTGGTCAAGAATACCATCTGTTGGTGGGCATTAGGTAGCACCTTTCCAGGTCAAGGCACCTTTTCGTATCTCATATTGCAGACCCACTTCTCACTACTTGGGCATCTTAAGCATGGAAGTCGGCTAATTCACTAGATATGCCGGATGATTGGAGGCAGACCTGGGACCGGTTTATCAGAGCTCTCAGAGCATCGAATATCATATTGACCGACCGGGATGATGAAATTCTCTGGGCTATGGCCCCCAGCAGCAGATACACCCCAAAAGTGAGGTATTTGTCTCTTTGCAAACCACTGGAGCCTCAGCTGAAACTCTGGTGGTGGAAACACTTATGGAAGCTAAAATAGCCTCCCAAAGCCATATTTCTCATGTGGTGCATCCTCACCAACTGTACACCCACGGAAGACAATCTCAGCAAATGGCATATTTATGGACCATCACGATGCAGTCTCTGTCACTCGCGGGCTGAGAGTGTTAATCATTTTTTTCTTAAATGCTCTGCTACCATGCCTCTCTGGCATCTTACAACAACACCCTTGGGTTGTTCACTCTCTTGGAATGGTTCCTTGGTTGGTATGGCTTGGAACATCTGGTGGCAAGCTACTACCACTCTAAAGGAGCGTAGCATCCCTCTCCTCATCGCTTGGAGGCTCTATCTTGCCAAAAATCAGGCCATTTTCTGGGGCATGGCTTCGAATTGGGACAGCATCAGAAGGAAAATTTCTTCTATAAACCATCTCATCCCCAATGAGGAACCACCGTCTCACAACCGTATCATTACCCCTGAAGTTGTAGACAGATCCATTCCGTGGGCATACTTTGACGGCTCATCCAGTGTGAACGGATGTGGGGGCAGGGTTGTTCTCCATTTAACAGACTCACACTCTTTCCACCTCAAGATGGGGCTTGGACCCGAGACTAACAACTATGCTAAACTTAACATCCTCAGACTTCTTCTCCTGTTTTCCCATGAAAAAAGTTGCAATAGAATTCAGATCTTTGGGCTCTCAAATTATTGCCATTTGGTTTAATCATGTGGCACAATGTCATGCACACATTCTTAGAGAAATATTACTGGATGATGTCCATCATTTAAAATCTCTTTTTGATTTTATATCTGTTACTCATATTTACAGGTATAGGAACCAAGTGGCTAACAAAATATCCAAAGAAGCCTCGCAAATAGATTGGGGTAGATGGCACATTTTTTAATAGGATGGTATGCTGGAGTATCAATACTATCATCAACCATTCACTGATAGAATGGCTGAACTAGGGGCAGTCTAGTCCCAAACTGCACATTTTTGTTTTTTGGACTTTTTGCAGCAGGATCTATCCCTTTATATTTATGTACATATATCTGTAAATATCTTTATTTTATTTTTATTAGCTAGTGCACTTACTAGGAAATGACATTGGTGATTATAGACTCTTTGGAGTATTTGATACTTCCCTGATCTTTGCATAGATGAATTATGTTGATGATGCAATATGTAATTTTTCTTCATTAATGAAAAATTGAAAAAAAATTCCTTGGAAAAAAATACTATGAGGTATTTGTCACATATTTGGAATTATTAGCACTAATAAAACAGAGAGAGACATGGCTGAAATGTGCCTTCAAAATTTTGGCTTCGTCGAATGGATGGTTGGGTTATGGTTTATTTCTCCAAGTCAAGGTTTAAGTTTCGAAGGCGAAGAGCCCATGAAGGAGCCAAAAGGGGTCAACTATGTATCAAATAGAATGGTGTGGAAAATTGTATATAAACCTCAATGTTTCACCTCCCATAGTGCATGTGGGATAAACCCACTTTCAAACTTTTTTATAAAAAAATTTCATATTTTCTTTGTGTGACCAGTTGACTTCCAAGGTGGTTCCTGAGAAAATGGTGGTGAATGTTGGGAAACTGAACTTATTTTTTTTCTCAACACGGGCTAAAAAATAATAACCTCTTTCATTTTTGGCATAACTGCTACAGATTGGGAGAATCGAGAGCAACTTTGAGCCCTATGTTTCGGATCTCGGAATTTTCCTATTTGACACATATTTTTTGAATGTAGATATCGGGTAAATGGAAACAAATATCAAGGAACTGAGATAGTTTTTTGCTCAGAACAAACTAATCTAAAAAAACCTCTTCCATATTGTACACATCCATCATGAGTTGGAATTTTCGGATTCATAATTTTAGTGCTATTTTTGCAGTAGGTTGGTCTTTTTTTGGGGATACAGTTCTAGATTTTGATGTAACAGACTGCTCTTTTGGGGGAATTGGATAATTTCGACCTATGAATCTTAAGGAAGGGTTCTATTCCTATATATATCTTGTAAATTCAATGTAATATAGGTTGGAAATCAGACGGAGAGGTTTTTGGACTGTGTATTTTTCCTTGAATATTTTTATGTAATTAAATGCAGGGGTTTCTCTCTTCTTTGTTTTGAGATTCATCACAGTGTTTATGTTCAGTATGTGTTCATGTATATCATTTCCATGATTATGTTTTTCTGATAGTATTGTCTTATAGTAAGTGATAGGAATTCATCCATGTTAGATGCTCCTTTCACACTAATGATGCTTTGTTATGTGTTAATGGTTATCTTTACAGAATTCATCCATGTTTGATGCTTTGTTTTGTAACCTATATTTGTGTTATTTCTTCTAAATATGCACTGGAGATTAATCCATTGATATATGTTTGTAGTGTAGTGGGCTTTCTTCTCCTTTCCATCTCTCATTTCATATAATTTATCTAGCTGAACACAGCGCTTACTTTGCCTCAAATCTGTAGAAAGAAACCAACCTTGACTCCATTGCCCAATGGTACTTTATCTCTTGTTGTTCTGACCCAAAAACACTAAATCAAAACCTTTGAGCCTAATAAATATAGCCTAAAATCCTTTCCCTCATATTCAATATTTGACTTTGATTTTATGGAGAGAGCCCTCTCCAGCATGGTAGGGCTAGATACCAAGCCAATGAGAGGTCTGAAGTTACCTCATTCGATTTCCTCCTCAGCCTAGGAGATTATTGGGGCTAACAAATAAACATTAGAGTGTATGAAATCGTGATTAAAAAATATTGTGTTCTCATCATGAGTTTCCTCTACTATCTTTTCGCCATTAGGAATCATTTCGTGTATCAACTTTGTCAAACCTTCCTTCAAACCTTCCATGTCTGCTTTTAGATCATTCTTCATGTCTTCCATGTTTTCTTTTATTTTTTCCTCCATGTCATCCATCTTAGATTCCACGCCTTTCTTCAAAACTTCCATTTCATTTTTTGTTGCTCTTTGTGAGAGCGACAGTTGTTTCACTTTCTCTTGTAATTTTGATATATCATGTTGCACTTATTCCTCTTCATGAGTCATAGTAGAGAATCCTGAGGGCTTAATAGGAGTTGAATTATTTTTATGGGGAAGTTTAGAACCCAATACTGATATATATGCTTCAACATGCCCTTGGAATCACTTCAAACTGATTTTTCAAACAAGACATATGAAATTTGAAAAAAAAAAAAAAACACCTTTTTCTTTCTTTTGAGGAGCTCGATATTGAAACTGATGTATCTTTGTAATTTCGAATCCCCGAGATTTTATCTTCAGTCCTTTAGTATCCCTCTTAATATTATTTCTGATGCCACAGGTCTGACCTGATTTGGATTCTTCAAGACAAATTTATGCCCAATCTCCCACAATGACCTAATTATGGACTGGTTCAGTAGAGCGAAATTGTATGGCATGCCACGGATCACAGTTTCCTCCTTCAGCTCTGAAATCAATACACCGGAAACTAAAGTCTATGTGGTTTGTCCACATTTTACAGAATTCCAATCCGATTCTCAGAGAGAGATTTATGACGATTTTCCCAAGCTCACCTCTTTGAGATGAAATTCAGGAGCCTGCCAAAACCCCAACTTCAACAAATCATATCTCTGAAAATATTTTGAACCAAGATCTGAAATTTCTACACGATGTTCTTCAGGATTTCTTCACAAATGGGTTTTTTTATAGCTTCTAAAACTTCGTAGAAAATAAATTATAGCGAACATTCCATGATGACCTGTTTGAAGCAATGAAACCCTAGAATCCAAAGCTCTGATACCAAATGTTATGAAACCAGCTCCAAAAATAGAAGAAAAGAGATATCAGCACCTTATAAATCAGCCACTTCGAGGGAAAACCTCCTTTAAATTACATAAATTAATAATTCTTGGATGATACAAATGAAAAAACCTCCTTTCTATATATAGGAGTCCATGGGGTCACAATATAATCCTAACCGACCTAATAATAATATGTAAGGGCACAACAATAACAACAGTGGATTCTATGGGGGATACAGGGGTACAAAAATACAATAATGGGGCTACACTAACAACAATAAGGAACTACACTAGTAATATAGGGAGCTAACATCATCCGTAGGTATTCACGTGCCATCAGTAGCAGGCGGCGGACCTATAAGGAACGTGGATCAAGGTCATCATCAACAGACTCAACCGTAGCATTGGGAAAAAGGTACTTATGTATATTTTCTTGTCACATTGTAAATGTTAGTTAAGAGAGCCTTGCATTAGAAATAATCTCGTGTTGCTAGACCCACTCTAGGGCTAGAGAGATCGTGTCTATCCGCAGAGGAGATTTATCTTGACAACGGAACTGGCGACTCCGCTGGGGAGCTTTGCCTCTTAAGTATTCCTTTCCCAAATTGATCTTGGATGAGTTTCACTAATTTTTGACATCTAAACCTACTTAGGCCTCTGTTAGTTTGTGTAAGGATTGATATTCACTTCACTGTGTCAGGTCCGGTGTTTATGTGAGACTCTTTTTTATTTTTCCTTGTTTTTAGCGACCAGCAAGCTTTCTGTTTGCACAGTAGCCCTAGAAGTGTTGTTCTATATATTATAGCGGCACTAATTTTCCTTTCAGCACCCTTCTTCTCATCACAGAAGTGTTGATCTTGGACCTAGGAAAATTTAGAGTTTCCCCTTTGATTTTCTAGTGTGTCCTGGCCCTTGAAGGGAATCTGTAGAATCCCAGTGATCTCCTTGTTGTGTGTTTGGCTTACGTGTTTTCTCTGAGCGAGACTTTTTGTATCTTTGATTTTTTTGTAAGTTTGGGAGATTTTTCACCATTTAAAACACCATTTTGTCGTATTTTTCTTGACTTATTTTGAGGTGATTTGTTGTATGCCTTGGTCATCACTACATCTTTGATCTTACCTTCGGTTTAGTGTCAAACATAGGATTACAAATTGTTTGATTCACAGGTCTAGAAGAGTGTGTCTTTCATCTAAATTCAAAAGAAATTGAAAGTGATTTTCATTTTAGTGTTGATTTAGATCATCTTTATCGTTTTGAAAAAAGTGGAAATCATTTCATTCGTGCATTCTTTAAAACGTTTTTTTGTTTTATTCGATTGAAAGAAAAGTGAAAGGATTTTCATTTCTTCTTTCATTCATTTGTTTTGATTTTGATTGCATTTCAAAGTGAAAAAATAAAAAATAAATAAATAAATAAATAAATTGTGCATCTTAGGGAAAAAGAGAAGCATTTTTCATTTTTCAATAAGTTGCATTTTTTTTGGGAAAAGTGAATTAATCGATTGAAAACAATTGCATTCTATAGCTTTGAGCTAGTTTGGGGGGCATTATTGTTTTTGCATTGATTGCACTTTTTCTTGTATCTCTTCCCTAAATAGTTTAGGCTTCATCGAAATGGAAATTTTTCTTTTTTGCATTTATTCTGCACTATAAGGATTCAGGTGAGATCGTTTTGAGCCTTGAAATTGAAACTTTAATCAAGATCAACTTAAAATGAACCCAATTTACCTTAAGGAGCATTGGAACTAACGAGAACATTTAGTGTTCTAGGCTAGAGATGTGTTATAGCATCGTAAAACGTAGGATCTTTCGCTAATGGTCTACATTACAGCCCGGGGGTGATATCCTGTCCCACCTATGGAAGTATATTGAT
The DNA here is from genome assembly GCA_034641835.2 of Pinus albicaulis. Classification (NCBI taxonomy): domain Eukaryota; kingdom Viridiplantae; phylum Streptophyta; class Pinopsida; order Pinales; family Pinaceae; genus Pinus; species Pinus albicaulis. Next base: position 851,400,701 of record CM076575.1, on the reverse strand, counting down.
GTATGATAATTATATTTGGGGCGCTCTTATCAAACGGTTACGCATTAGACAGCACTACTACGGACTGGAATCCCACGTACCGTCGTGTATATTTGGGGAGACACCACTAGGTTGCAAGCCTACCATTGATAATTGAGTCGGTCGCCTTATAAACGTGAAACACTGAACATGGCATTCGGGGAGATTGGCTGTTGTACATTAAGTCCTTGGTCGTTTTTTCTATCATTTATCACCAAGGTGTATATTGCAGTTCATGGATACTTAATAAACCTTTATGCCTAGACAACCCTTTTTTATTTATTTTTTTGTTAATTCTAAAAGTAATTGCCCACAAAAAAATCTTTCTCGTGCAGTTCTCCAGCCTCATTATTGCTTGGTAAATTGTGAATTTGTTCACCTCTTCCTTGTCTGATCTCACTTTGAAAGGTCATCGTGATTGAATCATTGAATTCGCCTCTTCCATCCTCTAACGTATCTCAAGCACCTCCTCATGAGGTCCCTCAGTTTCCAGTTGGACCCCTTGAAGTGTAAGGTGCTGAACTCAGGATTGTCATCAGTGTTTAACCCATATCATCTCGATCGTTGCCTGGTGATTCTCCTTGGACGACATCAGAATAATCTAAGCCGGAAATCCCCGAACCATCTGCACAATTCTCGGCCTTTCGTTAAAATCTGCTCTTTGATCCAATTGTGGTCTCGCCTCAATCGCCTTATAGCACTTTTGATCAACCCGGAATCCCCTTTCACGCTTCTCCAATAGCATCTTGCTCTACTGTCCGTCGGTTATTTCCTGGCAAAATGGAATCTAATGTTGTTGATGTTCCATTCATGAGCGTTCCTCAGATCACTCTTTAAGAAACTACTAACTCTTATATATCGGAAGTTGCTTCATCAGTGTTTCCCTCTGAAAGCGAGTTGTTTGGTTCCACTCCTCACGATTCAGGCAGTGGGACCGAAATTCCATCCAGTCATGTTGCGTCCACACTCCCGCACGGTTATACCTCTTTGGGAAACCTTATTTCTAGAGCTTCCAGTGGCACACCTTTATTTCTGGATCTCATTTTGTCAACGAATATTCCTCCATCCTCCGGCCCATTATTTTTTAATGTGATCATTGTGTCTCAACCTATTGTCCGACCTACGGTCACTATTGGTTAAATGACTGTGTCAATCGGATCCTATGTCCCCTATTCACCATCTTCGATTATTGCAATCCCACCACTGAGTGGAAAATCCATGGTTTCATCCATTCTTGGGGGGGCAGACTAACCCTCTTTACTTACCTCCCCTTTTGGGTGTGGGGCAGCCAAGTTCTGGATATATTCCTGGGGCAGGACAGCGTCACGTTCAATATGCTCAGGTTCAACATCCCCTTCAACGACCAAACGTATCATATTTGTATGTTCAGCAACCTAACATCCCTTATGTTCAACAACCAAATGTACAATATCGGTATGTTCCTGGACCGAATGTCTCTCAGCAGTACGTCCAACAGCCCCAGCCTTCAATTAGTGTTGTTGCAACTAATACTCAGTTTGGTTCTTACACTCAAGCTTGTCTGAATCTCCTTCTGGCTCAATTTGGTCCTCTCCCCAATCAATATGGTACTCAATACAAACCTTTTCCTCAAGGTCAATACCAGCAACCCCAGTATGGGCCTCAGCCTAGTGCTCAGTATTAGTAAAATCCTTTATACTAGCAGGCGCAATCAGGACCTTAGGCCGGACCCTATGTTCAGCAAGGACCACAGGTTGGAACATATGTTCAGCAAGGACCACAGGATGGACCTTATGTTCAGCAGGGACCATAGGTTGGACCCTACATTCAGCAAGGACCACAAACTGGACCTCATGTTCAGCAGGTACCTTACCCTGGATCCTATGCCCAACAAGGTCTGCAACCTCAATTCCCACAGGGGTCTTATCAACAACCCCAGCAAGGTCCCTACTAGCAATATCTGCAGCAAGGTCCTTAGCAGCCATGGGGGCATTCCCTCCTAATAGAAAAACCTCAAAACACTCCAATACCTTATATAGTTAAACAAATGAATCAATCTCCTTCTATGGAGGCAAGTCTCCCTGAGGTAAGCCATCTTTCTTATACTCTTCATTCCAAGGTTTTAATATGTAGATTAAATGGTTTATATCCAAAATGTGATGCTTTATTTCATTGGGTATTCTCTTCCTAGGCCCCTTACTATTATATTTATTTGTTCTCAATAGGCTTTTATTTTCTAATTTGATACTAAATCCAATACGGAGAAAGTCTTATATGAGGGGCCCTGGTTTGGGGAAAATATGAGCTCTTTATTACCCCATGATTTCCATAATTTCATGCCACCAAAATGATGGTCTCAACAATGTCAATTTGGGTGCAAATACCAAACCTACTCCTCCCTTTCTGGCATCATAAGTTTTTAGAGGAAATTGGAAACACTCTTGGTAAATTTAGAAAGATGGACCTTGAAACAATAAAGAAAGGTCTATTTACCTTTGCCATAATTTTTGTAGAAATAGACCTTAGTAAAGGTCTAGATGATCACATTCAATTGAAACATAATAAATTTTAGAGGATCCGAGAATTAGATTATGAGAACACGACATTTTGATGTCATATCTGCCACCAAATGGGTCATTTGCAGGTCATATGTCCACAGAATAAAAGGTCCACAAAAAAAAAGAGATAATCCCACAAATCCAAAGGATGGAATCGCTCATACCCCAGTTTTCCAAAGATGAAGTAAAATAAACCATGTAGAATCCCCCAAACCAAGCATAATACAATGCACATAACCAAAATGAAAATATATCTCAACTACAAAATGGCATGGAATTTCATGAGCCGCGGACATCAAAACTGCAAAATGATGAGACACATACAACAAGTGCGATGGGGGGTGCAAAAATAGAACATGTTCCTCAGAGCTCATACTCAAATAAAGAACCCCCACCAAAGATAATAGGAAGAGAACTAGCAATGGTTCTCGTTGAATTAAATTTTGAGGGATGGAAAAATGTACAGAAAATGAAAGGAAAAAAAGAGAAGTTAAGTGACTCTTATCACACTTAAATTTGTTTTTTTTAGTATAATTTTGATTATTTATATCTTTAGCTCAAGTTCTGTAAGGCACATCTACCATAAATTCTCTCCAACATATGCATAATGTAATTTTTTCTTTCTTTCACGATGAATAACATTACAGGTCATTTCTACAAGAAAACAAATATTCAAAATATCACTGTAAAATAAATATTAAATTATTTTAGAAAATATTCAAATAAAAAAATGTAAAAATACTCACTTTATAGTTGAGGGTATGAATAAATTTTAATACACAAATATTTTTTTAAGTTAATACTAAATAAGGAAATTTAATAAGTCGACATTTTTTTTGTTACTATGAATTTACCATATCATTGATTTTTATTGTATTTTCATATTACAAGGATAATACTATTTAACATTTTTCTAGTTAGATATTTAAAAAAAAAAAAAATTCCCTAGATGGGGTTCTTATGGGAAAAGGCGAGGGAAAAGGGTACAATTATAATTAAATTGGACTATGAGGGGTTCTAGCCTACAGAAAAATATTACAATAGAAATGAAATCACTCCATATCTGGGGAATAATAAGGAGTTTTAGGGTTATAATATGGGCCTTATATATGGTTTAACATACCCCTCCACTTCAAACAAGTGTTGTAGTCAACACTTGAATAATGCTATTTATTTTTCAAGAATAAGTCATCTTTATATGTTATAACTTCCACTGGTAGGTTATGTTGAGTCTCAAAAGTGTTTTCCATATGCATACATATTTCCATTATGCCATAACCATTTAGCTCTTATTTCATAGCCATCTAACCTAAAACCCTACATCTAGTAACCATTTTCATAAATATATGGGTTAGGATCCTTGTCTTCCAAAGTTATTTATTTTATGTATTTAAAGTGAATTTATGATTAGAAACTAGAAAATTAACATAGTTTCATATATCTATATATGTGTTATGAGTTTTGTGACATGTGTAGGTCAAAAAGGAGACTTCTAGAAGACCCTTATGTGGAACTCTAAGGAAAAATTTGAATTTGGTTGGAGAAGATCATGGGATCAAGAGGATATGTGTCTTATTTCCTTGTTGTATTGAAACTCTAAGAGGATATGTGTCTCATTTCTTAGTTGTGTTGAAATTCTAGAAAGACATGTGTCTTATCATTTCCTATTTTGATTGTAACTCTAGAGATGGAGGGAGAGATTCATGGACTCCCATTAATGAGATAACTCCTCATATTTTGTATAAATAGGAGAAGCTTTCTCCTATCATGGGTAATGAGGAAGTAGTAAAAAAATAGTGAAAAATAGGAGAAGGAGAGAAAGGAATAGAGAGTCTTTTGTAACAAAGCTTAAAATGGAATGGGATGTAGATTTGTGAGTTTTTCAATAAAGAAGTTCCTTGATGGTGTTTTGATTACAATTTTAAGGAGTTGAAGAAAGATTACACCAAATTGGTAGTAGAGGGCCCCTGCTATCCAGGGAGGCTTTTGCATGTTTTCTAGATAAGTTGTTTTCAATTCTATTTTGTCATATTTCCTTACTTAGATTGCTTTCTGAAATCATAGTTTTTAGCATTATTTTTCATGTCATTTGCTTAGATAAAGGATCCTCATGATATTGCAGTTAGTCTCTTTCTCAAGCTCTTCCAAAACATCTTTATTAAATGAATGAGATTCAATTGTGATATTTTGAGTTATTAGCATTTCATTTTCTGTTATTTAGTTTTTAGTGTTTACATTATATTTCTTTAGGCAGAGTCAATAAGAGGGCCAGAAGCTTCTGGTTTCATCCTTTCTAGTAAAGGTGAAATAACCAGTAAAAGCCCCTATTGTCAATCTTTGTATAAGAAATATTTTGTTCACACAATTTTAGATCAGATTCCTCATTATACTGTAATTAGTCTCTTTCACAAGCTCTTCCAATAAACCTTTAATTCACGAATGGGACTAAGTTGTAGTATTGTGAGTTATTGATTGTTTTGCTTCATAGAAGATCCTTATCACATTATGATTAATCTCTTTCAAAAAGCTCTTCCAATAAACCTTTAACTCATGAATGAGATTTAGTTGTAATGTTATAAGTTGTTTCAGTATTTCATAGGAGATCCTTACTACATTATAGTAATCTTTTTCTCAAGCTCTTCCAACAAACCTTTATCAAATGAATGAGATTTCACTATAATGTTTTAAGTTATTGCAATTAGATTAAAAGATCCTCATTATCTTACAACCATTCTTTTTCTTAAAAGCTCTTCCAACATATCAATATTAGATGAAAGAGATTTGGTTGTATTATGTTGAGTTACATTTCATGTTCATTTGCAAGCTAGGATATCCATGGATTAGAATGTTCTGTTTTTTTCATAATTTTCCTAATTAGGGATAGAATTTACAATTACACTTTGTTTTGAGTCTAAGGTTTCCTTTTCTTTTCTTTTTGACATAGATTTGATTTCATCTTTTGAACATAAGTACTAAAAAGACAAAACCCCCAAAAACATCAATAAAATACATACAACGAAGTAAGGAAGATGTCACTTAAGCACATATAGTGCACCACACTTCATCAGTTTACTAGCCCTGGTTGATAATTTATGTTAGCAATTTAGGACGCTAAATTGACTACACATTTTGGCGCCGTTGTCGGGGAAGTGTAATTAGGAGACCTTATTTCTTACATCTAAAAAAAATTAATAATTCTTGAGTATGCTCTCATCTTGCACTTTGTGTGATCTGGAGAATCAGAAAAAGAATTGTTATGTAAGAAAAAAAGAAAAAAAAAAAAAAGAAAAAAAGAAAAAAAGAGACAAAATAAACTTCATCATTTCAATTGATTCAATAAAAAAAAAAATGAAAAAAAAAAAATTCCAATACATTGTTTTGTTTAATGAAATATATATGTGTATTTTTAAATTTTTGAAAATATAACATACATAATTTTATTAAACAAATCAATTATAAAAAAATTAAAATAAATAAATAAATAAATAAATTATTTTGTTTACTAAAATATATATGTATATTTTTAAAATTTTTGAAAATATATATATAATTTTAATAACAAATCATTTAAAAATTAAAAAAAAAATAAAAAAATAAAAAAATAAATAAAAATATAAAAATATAAAAGAATAAAAATATGAAACTCAACTGCTTTGATAGGTTCCGCTGTCCAAGATTCACTGGTTATGGTCTATAGTGATCCTCAAAACACTGTATCTTGTTTTAATAAGAATGTGGCCTGATTCCGCAGCTGAGTTCAAGGTTTAGCAGGTTGCAGGCATCCAATGAAGAAACTAACCACATGGGCATCTCCGGAATTGTCCCGACATGGATCCTATCCTAGTCACCCAGCCCAGACTGATAAAAAAATCAGCTTAAAACCTCAGTCAAAGTCTTGTTTTTAGCATGTTTTTCTTGAAGTCTTTGCTGCCTGAAATTGAAAATCATTAATCCTTCTTATAAGAATTTACAATTTCAGAGAAGAAAAAAAAAAAGAGAAGAAGAGAAAAACAAACTATAGCTATCTTCAATCCTAGCTTTCGATGTGGCCTCAGTAGAAAATCTGCATTCCTGTTCAAGCTTTGACCTGAAACAAACCTGCAAAATCATAAAAAAAAAATGCACTTAGAAGTGAGTTTATATCATAACGATGGTGGAATATGCATTGGAAGCTTACATAGTCTGATTTAAAAGCTATGAAAGTGAACACAACAGTGTTTGGTTTGTCACCCAATGAGGCTGTCAAAAATCCATACATTGCATCAATGGGTGTATATGTCTTCAAGTTAAACATTCTTCTCAAGCTTCTTAGGTTTAGATACCCGACTGCCAATGATTTTGGATCAGAAATTATTCCTGCATCAACAAAAGAATGCAATATCGAACATTCCATTGTTGGAATTCGTTCACGTCTGAAATCTAGTGTTGAATTGAAGGATACCATGATGATTGGAGCTGACTATTACGAAACAGAGGCTGAGATTGCAGCCCTCCTAGCAGAAGGGAAAGTACCTAGTGGAATTGGGAAGAACACAAAAATAAGGAATTGTATCATTAACAAAAATGCAAGGATTGGAAAGAATGTTATGATTTCAAACACTGATAATGTACAGGGAGCGGATAGACCCTCACAAAGCTTTTACATCTGCACAGGGATAACTGTAGTACTGAAAAAGCTCAATAATCCATGATGACACCTTAATCTAGCAGTCTGTGCAGTGATCACATCTAAAAAAAAAATTCAAAATCAATTTCACAGCCGAATGTAGCAATTCAGGAAAACGCAAACAGAGAAAAACGTCAAACTTTGAAAGCACTATTTGGCCAAACGGAGGTGAATTTGGAAAAAATAAAACATGGATTTTTTCGCCAATAGGGTCAATTAGATAACCCAGAAATCGTTTTAAGAAATTCGTGGCGGTCTGGGAGAATCTCTCGGTTCCTTGAAGCCCATTTTTTCCTGCCGCGTGAGGAAAAAACGGTTTTTGAATTTAATTCTTGGAAATCAGTTGAAAGAATTTCGTGTGTGGCAATATCATCTCTTAAATGATTAGTAGAGAAATCCAATTGAAATTGTTTTGCTGCACGTTGCCACCTTACGAGGAGAAGGTAATGCAAAATCAGAACAATTAATCCGTGATGGTATGGACCCTATTGCAAAGCGATTTATGTGAGATGTCATCTCACGTATGTCAACTAGGCAAGGGAAAACAGCAGTTATCCTGACAACACATAGCATGAATGAAGCACAGGCCCTTTGTACACGCATTGGAATTATGGTTGGGGGGCAGCTCCGTTGTCTTGGAAGTCCTCAACATTTGAAAACACACTTTGGAAACTATCTTGAACTTGAGGTGAAACCTGTTGATGTTAGTGTGGTAGAATTAGATAACTTGTGCAATACTCTACAAGATATGTTGTTTGACTTTCCGTGCCATCCTAGAGGAATCTTGAATGATCTGGCAATTTGCATTAGAGGATCGGAGGCTGGCTCCTCCACTCACATATCAGAAACTAATTTGTCACATGAAATGATCATTGTTGCGGGGTGTAGACTAGGCAATGAGGAGTATGTGCAAAACCTAATTTCAAACAGCCCTTGCATCGATGGAGTTTTTAGTGAGCAATTATTGATTTTCCAGTTATTTATCCAAGAATTAAGGAGGCAGTTGTTCCCGTTGGAAGCCAGTTTTGACACCCATGTGATTCAAAGTCGTGATGATATTAAATTTATGGACTCCCATTAATGAGATAACTCATCATATTTTATATAAATAGGAGAAGCTTTCTCCTATCATGGGTAATGAGGAAGTAGTAAAAAAATAGTGAAAAATGGAAAAATGAGAGAAAGGAATAGAGAGTCTTTTGTAACAAAGCTTAAAATGGAATGGGATGTAGATTTGTGAGTTTTTCAATAAAGAAGTTCCTTGATGGTGTTTTGATTACAATTTTAAGGAGCTGAAGAATGATTACACCAAATTGGTAGCAGAGGGCCCCTACTATTCAAGGAGGTTTTGCATGTTTTCTAGATAAGTTGTTTTCAATTCTGTTTTGTCATATTTCCTTACTTAGATTGCTTTCTGAAATCATAGCTTTTAGCATTAATTTTTTTGTCATTTGCTTAGGTAAAGGATCCTCATGATATTGCAGTTAATCTCTTTCTCAAGTTCTTCCAAAACATCTTTATTAAATGAATGGGATTCAATTGTGATATTTTGAGTTATTAGCATTTCATTTTTTGTTATTTAGTTTTTAGTGTTTACATTATATTTCTTTAGGCAGAGTCAATAAGAGGGCCAGAAGCTTCTGGTTTCATCCTTTCTAGTAAAGGTGAAATAACCAGTAAAAGCCCCTACTGTCAATCTCTGTATAAGAAATATTTTGTTCACACAATTTCAGATCAGATTCCTCATTTTACTGTAGTTAGTCTCTTTCAAAAGCTTTTCCAATAAACCTCTAATTCACGAATGGGACTAAGTTGTAGTATTGTGAGTTATTGATTGTTTTGCTTCATTGAAGATCCTTATCACATTATGATTAATCTCTTTCACAAACTCTTCCAATAAACCTCTAACTCATGAATGAGATTTAGTTGTAATGTTATAAGTTGTTTCAACATTTCATAGGAGATCCTTACTACATTATAGTAATATTTTTCTCAAGCTCTTCCAACAAACCTTTAACAAATGAATGAGATTTCACTATAATGTTTTAAGTTACTGTTCTGTTTTGCAATTAGATTAAAAGATCCTCATTATCTTACAATCATTCTTTTTCTTAAAAAGCTCTTCCAACATATCAATATTAGATGAAAGAGATTTGGTTGTATTATGTTGAGTTACATTTCATGTTCATTTGCAAGCTAGGATATCCATGGATTAGAATGTTCTGTTTTTCATCATTTTCCTAATTAGAGATAGAATTTACAATTACACTCTGTTTTGAGTCTAAGGTTTCTTTTTCTTTTCTTTTTGACATAGATTTGATTTCATCTGTTGAACATAGAGTAGCATACTAATTACTAAAAAGACAAAAGCCCCAAAAACAATAAAAAACACATACAACGAAGTAAGGAAGAGGTCACTTAAGCACATATAGTGCACCACACTTCATCAGTTTACTAGCCCTGGTTGATAATTTATGTTAGCAATTTAGGACACTAAATTGACTACACATAGATAGCCACCTTACGATGAGAAGGTAATGCAAAATCAGAACAATTAATCCGTGATGGTATGGACCCTATTGCAAAGCGATTTATGTGGGATGTCATCTCACGTATGTCAACTAGGAAAGGGAAAACAGCAGTTATCCTGACAACACATAGCATGAATGAAGCACAGGCCCTTTGTACATGCATTGGAATTATGGTTGGGGGGCAGCTCCATTGTCTTGGAAGTCCTCAACATTTGAAAACACGCTTTGGAAACTATCTTGAGCTTGAGGTGAAACCTGTTGATGTTAGTGTGGTAGAATTAGATAACTTGTGCAATACTCTACAAGATATGTTGTTTGACTTTCCGTGCCATCCTAGAGGAATCTTGAATGATCTGGAAATTAGCATTGGAGGATCGGAGGCTGGCTCCTCCACTCACATATCAGAAACTAATTTGTCACGTGAAATGATCATTGTTGCAGGGTGTAGACTAGGCAATGAGGAGTATGTGCAAAACCTAATTTCAAACAGCCCTTGCATCGATGGAGTTTTTAGTGAGCAATTATTGATTTTCCAGTTATTTATCCAAGAATTAAGGAGGCAGTTGTTCCCATTGGAAGCCAATTTTGACGCCCATGTGATTCAAAGTCGTGATGATATTAAATTTATGGCGTTGAATGGCACATTACATATGCCGGTTTTTGTCCCATGACTTTCAAATACATTCTGGATCATTCCACTGACCGTTGATGCCGGATCTTCAGTGCCCGACGAATAGATATTTGCATTCAATGTCTTTAGTTTTTATTTTTAGTTTCCTTATTTAATAAATTGTTTTGTTTAATAAAATTATATATGTATATATATATATATTTTTTTTTTAAATATAACATATATAATATTTAAAAAAAAAAAAAAAAAAAAAAATTGCATTTCTCTTTTTCAATTTTGTTATTAAAAAAAATAATTAAAAAAAATAAAAAATAAAAAAATAAAAATTTCTCTTTTTTCAATTTTGTTTTGATTAAAAAAAAAATCAATAATTTTGAATCAATGAAATGAATAAGTTATTTGCTCACTTTTCTGAAGGTATTGATTAATTTTGGACTGATGATGAAAGATGAATGGCTAACTTTTTATTCAAGATTTTTAGCTACAGAAACCGTCGACATTCTGCAGCTAAAGTCCAATTCCGCAGCAGAAAAAACCTCATTGTTCAAATCAGCCTAACTTTCTCATACAAAATCAGATTTTGATGATTCAAGTATCGTTGGAAAGGTCTCAACAAGATCTACACAGTGAGAAATCCATCATTAGAGTTTGAAATAGTAAATAATGAAATAAATTGCTGAAAAGAAGCAACATTCAACTTGAGGCACTAATTCCAAAACAGGGATAAATTCTTTTGATTTTTCCTTTGAGAACTTGTTTCATTAATACAAATTCTTAGTTTTGTGCGTAAATATCATAACTAGAGAGATTGATCACCTCTCTCCTTTGATAATCTTACATTCCATTGCAGAATAAGTATTAGTTTTTTTTGCAGGTTCCAGGAGGAAGGACAAATGACTACAAGAGAATGGTGTCTCTCTAAGAGACCAATTTGTTTCATAAGAGGATGATCAGCAACAAAGAGGAAATATGCTGATGCAAAATCAGATCCAAACACTTGAAAACTTTCAGATACCATTGTCTCCATCACATCCATACCTCATAATAAACCATTCACCTCATTTCACTTCATATTTTCCATTTACATTCACATCCACTTTCCATTTCTTTTTGTCTATTCATAACCCACAAATAAAAGCAAGAGGCTCATTCACATGCTTATTGCCCATTACCATTTCTACTCTCCATTGCCATCTTCCATTTTAATCTTCCATTTCTTGTCATTTTCATTCCGCAAATAAGCCCTGCTTCAATGCAAATTATTGAGTCCATAGTCCTTTGAGTCTAAGTTCTTTGTAAAAACACCTTGAGGCTTGCATGCCTTAATGGCAAGTTCTCATGCTGACAAACAACGGGAATACATTAATGTCTCTTGTTCGTCAGATCTTCTAGGTGACTCGACATCAGCAAAATCATTCGTACCTAGCAAGATGTGTTTGGGCATCTTGACTCTCATTGTCATCAATGGTGAGAGTTCTCGTGTTGACTAGTGGCATCCATTAATGGCCACTAAGCCAACAATTTCCTACTATGTTCGACATCAGAATATCTTTTCACATAGTAGGAATTATGCCAATGAGTTTTGAAGACATGAAGACTATTATTTTCAGCATTTTGGAGCAGATTCAGCAAGTTTTAGTAGGAGCAATAAAAAGTCATCTTATCTCTTTATCCATGACTCCTCTTGTTCAGCCACTTGAAGAAGAATATGATCAAAATTTTGCAGCCACCACACATACACAACTCATCCACATTTAAGGTAAGTGAAGGTATGTTGTTTTCTAATTTTTAGTCATGTAATTCATTAGAATGCTAAAATTGTAACTTTGGAAAAATTCCTCACTCCCTTTTTCACATTGTCATATCTTTAGTTGGGGGGGGGAAGGGACATCATTTCATATCCACATATCATACACTATCACACATTTTCATTTAATTTCCACCCACATATACTTCCCAACCAACTATTGTTGCAACATGATCCAAAAGATTATATGACTTGCAAATGATCAATTCATTGATGAAGTAATTGATTCTAAATGTTTTCATGAACTTTGATGTAACAAAGAAAATAAAGCATTGTTACACAAGAACCATTGCTCAAAAAAATTGGTTGTCACACAAGAACCAACCATTAAAAAAAAATGTTGCAATCAAATGTATTATACTTTGCCAAAAAGAAAATATCAAGAAGCAAAGTTTGGAACGAATCTATATGAGTCAAAACTCATAAAAGATAAACTCATGGACAAATGAATCATTGCAATAGTTGCATGAGGACATGCAACAACTTCAGTTGGGGGGTATGTTGAGTCTCAAAAGTGTTTTCCATATTCATACATATTTCCATTATGCCATAACCATTCAGCTCTTATTTCATAGCCATCTGACCTAAAACCCTACATCAAGTAACCATTTTCATAAATATATGGGTTAGGATCCTTTTCTTCCAAAGTTATTTATTTTATGTATTTAAAGTGAATTTATGATTAGAAACTAGAAAATTAACATAGTTTCATATATCTATATATGTGTTATGAGTTTTGTGACATGTGTAGGTAAAAAATGAGACTTCTAGAAGACCCTTATGTGGCACTCCAAGGACAAATTCGAATTTGGTTGGAGAAGATTATGGGATCAAGAGGATATGTGTCTCATTTCCTTGTTGTATTGAAACTCTAAGAGGATATGTGTCTCATTTCTTAGTTGTGTTGAAACTCTAGAAAGACATGTGTTTTATCATTTCCTATTTTGATTGTAACTCTAGAGATGGAGGGAGAGATTCATGGACTCCCATTAATGAGATAACTCCTCATATTTTGTATAAATAGGAGAAGCTTTATCCTATCATGGGTAGTGAAAAAATAGTGAAAAATAGGAGAATGAGAGAAAGGAATAGAGAGTGTTTTGTAACAAAGCTTAAGATGGAATGGGATGTAGATTTGTGATTTTTTCAATAAAGAAGTTCCTTGATGGTGTTTTGATTACAATTTTAAGGAGCTGAAGAAGGATTACACCAAATTGGTAGCAGAGGGCCCCTGCTATTCAAGGAGGTTTTACATGTTTTCTAGATAAGTTTTTTTCAATTCTGTTTTGTCATATTTCCTTACTTAGATTGCTTTCTGAAATCATAGCTTTTAGCATTATTTTTCTTGTCATTTTCTTAGATAAAGGATCCTCATGATATTGCAGTTAGTATCTTTCTCAAGCTCTTCCAAAACATCTTTATTAAATGAATGAGATTCAATTGTGATATTTTGAGTTATTAGCATTTCATTTTCTGTTATTTAGTTTTTAGTGTTTACATTATATTTCTTTAGGCAGAGTCAGTAAGAGGGCCAGAAGCTTCTGGTTCCATCCTTTCTAGTAAAGGTGAAATTACCAGTAAAATCCCCCACTGTCAATCTCTGTATAAGAAATATTTTGTTCACATAATTTTAGATCAGATTCCTCATTATACTGTAATTAGTCTCTTTCACAAGCTCTTCCAATAAACCTTTAATTCACGAATGGGACTAAGTTGTAGTATTGTGAGTTATTGATTGTTTTGCTTCATAGAAGATCCTTATCACATTATGATTAATCTCTTTCAAAAAAACTCTTCCAATAAACCTTTAACTCATGAATGAGATTTAGTTGTAATGTTATAAGTTATTCAGCATTTCATAGGAGATCCTTACTACATTATAGTAATATTTTTTCTCAAGCTCTTCCAACAAACCTTTATCAAATGAATGAGATTTCACTATAATGTTTTAAGTTATTGCAATTAGATTAAAAGATCCTCATTATCTTACAACCATTCTTTTTCTTAAAAGCTCTTCCAACATATCAATATTAGATGAAGGAGATTTGGTTGTATTATGTTGAGTTACATTTCATGTTCATTTGCAAGCTAGGATATCCATGGATTAGAATGTTCTGTTTTTCATCATTTTCCTAATTAGAGATAGAATTTACAATTACACTCTGTTTTGAGTCTAAGGTTTCTTTTTCTTTTCTTTTTGACATAGATTTGATTTCATCTGTTGAACATAGAGTAGCATACTAATTACTAAAAATACAAAACCCCCAAAAACAATAAAAAAAACACATACAACGAAGGAAGAGGTCACTTAAGCACATATAGTGCACCACACTTCATCAGTTTACTAGCCCTGGTTGATAATTTATGTTAGCAATTTAGGACACTAAATTGACTACACATGTTATTCTATTTTATGATATACTCCATTGTTATTGGGTTACTTGACTACTTAATATGTGTTTTAACTATTTCCTTGGATATTCACATCCCTTTTAGGGAAAACTTTTAATATAATGATTTTTAACTCTTTTATTGCAAGAATAAGTCATCTTTATATGTTATATCTTCCACTGGTAGGATATTCTATTTGATGATGTACTCCATAGTTATTGGGTTACTCGGCTACTTAATATGGGTTTTAACTATTTCCTTAGATCTTCACATCCCTTTTAGGGAAACCTTTTAATATAATGATTTTTAACTCTTTTATTTTTTCCCTAATGGATTTTTGTATATCATCCTTGACATTTTGAATTTCTTCATTTTTTCATTCATATTATAATAAATTTCTTCCTTATTTTCATTGATCTTATTTTCAATTTATCTTTTAAAAAAAAATTGAGAACCTGATAAATCCACCATTTTGAACATACTACCATCTATTTCATTAAATTTATTCTCTAATTGAGACAACCTAAATTCTATGTCTCCACTTTCTTCATGATTCAAGGATAAGCCTTCAATAGTTTTAATTGGTGTAATATCTTTCTTTAGAGGCATGTTGGAAATAATAATAGTACTCCTCTTTATAAAAACTTGGAGTCACCAAAAAAATTGAATTTTCTGATCAACAGTTAGGTAACTAGTAGGTTTTGTACCTTAATTTGGAGAATATCATAATGGTTTAATTTTTATTAATATCTCTGAGATTTGAGCCCTTCTGGATCTAAAATTTTATTCTGCAATACCCTAATATGTATTTTCTTCAATTCCAAAGGTATGAACTGAATTTGATATTCCAAGTGAAATTTATGGTGACTTTCCCAAAAGTTGTTGATTTTGGTTTCTTCCTATGAGCAAACTTGTATTGCATGCCATGTGTTCAATTATTTAAATAAAATTTTGAAATTTGTACCTTAGGTACTTTTATGTCTCATGGAATCCTAATGATTTCATAGTCTAAAAAGTCACATACAAGAAGATATAGATAAAATACAAATCTAAGTTATTTAAAATGTATTTGGAGATCGTTCACAAACCCTAACTTCAAATGTGTATAAATCTAGAAGTGTAGCGAAAAATTTATGAAAATTGAACTAGATGTTCGTAAATATTTATCCTTAATATGGTCCAAGTTTCACTTATTGCGAAACTCCAAACTAACTTGTTTGAAACTTATTTCAATATCATTTAGGAATCTGGGGTTACTTCATATATATAAAATTATAGGAATAAATATCTAAAACTTGAACCAAATTTTTGTCGTGATTTCACCTCATTTTGTTCCAAGTTTCACAATATGAAGCTTCATAAAAAAATTATAGTGAAAATGCCAAATTGACTTGTCTGAGACCAATTTAATGAGCCTTCACAAACCATAGTTTCCTTAGAGCATATATTCAAAAATATAGGGAACCAACAACAAAATATTTCTTGATATGTCTACTCAATATTCTCCAATTTTAACTATCTGAAACCTTCCAAAAAAACTCTAAGTGAAAATTCCATGATGACATGTTTGAAGCACTAAAATCCTAGGAAAATGAGCTCTGATACAAAATAATATGAACCTTTAACCTTAAAAATTATATGAAACCAATAATTATAGTCCTCTTTGAGGAGGAAACCTCATTTTACAATGATTACAATGTACAACTCAATATTTGATGTTTCCAAGACTAGGTTTGTTTAGCATATATAGGAGATAAGAGGTACAATTATAATAAAATGGGACCATGAGGGGTTCTAGCTTACATAAAAATATAATAATAAAATTGTATTCAATCTGTATCTAGGGACTAGTAAGGATTTTTAGGGTTAATATGGGCCTTATATTGGGCTTAACAAGGTGTGTCCTTGGCAAACCTATTTTCTTTCTTAATTGTTTCCCTTTGTTTTTCTCGACTGTCTCCCCTATCTCTTATTTTTGTCCTTATCAGTATTTCCACTCCCATTCAGTTTGTTCCTTCAACAATACTTAGGTTGTAACTAACTAACTCACGCACGCACACGCACACACACACACACACACACACATATATATACTTCAATAATTCTATTGCAAACAGTTAGGTCCCTGCTTGGCATCTTCTTAAAAATCCTCAAGGCCCCTTCAACACGAAAATGCTTCCTTCAAGCTCTATGTTTGGCCCATGCATGCTCGATGCTAAAACCAATAGTTATGATACCTCTATAATGTTCTTCAATCACTCGTTATTGCATTCAACCACATGTTGGGACATGCCCATACCCCTATGACCCTTTGTAACCTGGGTTTGACAATATTTTATTTGCTTACTTACATCCATTAGATGAGGCATATCATTGTTTTTTTTTCCCAAGAAAAAAGTCGTAATTTTTCATTCAGTGAAGAAAAATTATTACATGTTACATTTTACATATAAATACCATCATAGTGCATGGTTTTGTATCCTCATTAAGGAGGCGAGTAGGCGACAAGTATCAGTGCAAATATAAAGCATAGTTGTTCTAATCTCTAATCTAGTAAGTACGATTATGTACAGATAAAACCAGTAATATCAGTCGATATAAGTAGACTTGATTAAACATCAGCAAATATATACAACAAAAAATAATAATATCTGTCAAAATTGCAGTCAAGGAGTGACTACTCTCATATTCTGTATGTCATCTATGAAAGGTCTGTGATAATCTCTGTAAACCTGTTCACCATCATGCTCAGAAATGTGCCAACTTCCCCAATCTAACTCTGCAGCTTCTTTGGAAAGTTGGTCTGCCACTTGGTTCCTCTCCCTGTAAATGTGACTGACAATGATAGTATCAAAATATGATTTCAGTAGATGCACCTCCCTCAATAATGCAATAAGAGTGTGTGTGTGGCACTGTGAATGAGTGTTGAACCAATTAATAACAATTTTTGAATCTCCAAAAATCTGCAATATGTTGCATCCATGTTCACGTGCAAAGAGTAAAAGTAGTCGAAGGCTAAGGAGTTCGGCAAAATTGTTTGTGCCCAAGCCCAGCGCTATTTTGAGATGGAAATAATGAGTGGCTGATATGTGTAATACAGCACCACCCCCGCACCCATTGTTATTTGATGCCTCGTCGAAATATGCCCATGGGTAAGAATGATCAATGATTTCAGGGGTGATATTCTTGTTGCGGGAAGGTTTCTCCTCATTCGGAATGAGGTTGTATGTGGAGATGATGCTAAAGCAGATGTGATCCCAGATAACATGCTTGCCTTCGAAGGTGTATCTGTTTCTACCGGTCCAAATGCCCCAAGCAATCAGCAAAGGGAGGTTTCGAATTTTGTCGCAAGAGGTGGCTTGCCACCACATTGCCCAGGCCTCTGCAATGGAGAATCCATGCCAAGTGAGCGTACATCCTATCGCTTGTGTAACCGATTGCCAAAGACCCCCAACCAATGGACATTCAAGGAAGAGATGTAGAGCATCCTCTTCCTGAGCAAAGCAGAAATAGCATTTGGACGGGCCCTGCATAGCCCGTCTTCTAAGATTGTCAATGGTAGGGATGCAGTTGTGAAGAATGCACCACACATAAGTAGTCTGGTTTTGTGAGGTGCCCGCAGCTTCTAGATAGGGTGCCACCACCATAGTTTGATAGGCGGTTCTTGGGGGGCACAAAGAGTGATATATCCAGTCTTCGGGCAGTACTTTCCTTTTGGTGAGAGTGCCCAAACGAGCTCGTCCTCCTGGTCAGTTAAGTGAGGCATATCGTTGTTACTATTACCATTGTAACCTATTTTCTGGGATATTCCATATTTATTTCATTTCTTGTGTGGGTGTTATGAATGTATAAATGTATTCTAAAATGAAATAGCTCATATACATTCTTATGTTTTCATAAATAACAACCTTAAATTGAATCACATGCAATTCACAAAAAGACATGGATTATTTGAGCAAAAAAATAAATAATCATAGAAAATAAATACTTATATGTTATTTTCACCAACTAGTTGAAGACATTAGATGTTCCTCCTAGAATTAGACCATGTTTTTCAAGTTGTCTCAACAATGGGTCACCCCCAAGTTGGGGGTTTGACTCCATGGGGAAATAACTTCCCCAAAACTAGATGCATGCCTAGTACCATAAATAAACAGATCATGTAACAACCCTCACGAAAATTCCATGTAAAATGTAAGAAAGGAAAAAATAATAACCACAGTCGATGGGACACATATTCCAAGTTGAATGGTGGGAAAAGCATTCTAGCGAGTGTTGATTTCGGTTAGTATGGCTAAAGGAAATTGGAAAAGGAAATGTCAAAGGTTTTATAAATGCAAAGTGGCATTTATTGGCATTTATTTATGAAAATAACGGAAATTAGGAAAAAAGGAAGGTGAAAGGTCTCAAGTTGCTCGTGAGGAGGAAAATGAAGGAAAATAATGGAAAATGAAGAAAATAGAGGCCTCGTTAATAAAAGGGCTTTTGAGGATCAGTTGGAAATTTTTTGCTCAAGCTTTTCGTCAGTGTAGTTTTGGAGCTCTCATTATTCTCTCTCTCTTAGAGTTTTCTTGGAGCACTCTAGGAGAGTGTGGATACTTGGTGATTTGGAGCAAGAAGGGAAAGGAAGAGCAAGAAAGCGCAAAAGGACATCGTGATCAGCATCTACAGCGGGTTTTCAGTGCATGTACCGAGTTGCATGTATGTTTTCCTCACTATATTTGGAATGCATGGTGTATGCATGTGGATTTGCCTAGCCTTGTCATTTCCTGGATAGCCATGGTGTTGTGGATTTGTTTCCATTGATTTTTTCTGGTTGGTTCTCATGATTCCTAAGTTGTTGATTTGAGTTACTAGTCCTGGAGCCTTGGTTGGACAAACGCATTGGAGCCCATAAACAATTGGGGTTGAGTTACTAGTCATCGAGCCTTGGTTGGAACAAACACTCTAGAGCCTTGGAGCAGCTTGGATAGAGACCAATCCATGATTGTTGTGACGTCTTACCGTGAGGTGGAATCATTGGTTGAGGGTTGAGGTGGTTTGGCCTCTGGAAGCCTTAGATTGGTTTTGATTGATGTGTTTGATGAAGTCCCACATTCATGCTTGGAATATGGCACGAGAGTGATTGGCTAAAGAGAGAATTGGCTCAGCTAATCTATGTTCGGGTGGAACGTGCCAGTCCGATCTTTGGTTGGTTCTTTGATT
This sequence comes from Pinus albicaulis, assembly GCA_034641835.2. Lineage (NCBI taxonomy): Eukaryota > Viridiplantae > Streptophyta > Pinopsida > Pinales > Pinaceae > Pinus > Pinus albicaulis. Next base: position 851,380,915 of record CM076575.1, on the reverse strand, counting down.
CATTAATGAGAAATTCATTCCTTTTGTAATTGATGTATAATTGTACTGATTATTATATGGATTATATTGTTGTTGTATCTATTGTATTTTTGTTATTATAATGTTGGATATAAGCATGTAATTTATCATTGATAATGTATGGCTCTCTTTGTTCTTTTACTTGTAAATGAATACACCATGTATATTTGGTCAAATAGATTGTATTACAGCTTATGATGTAAGGGAGCAATGCTTCTTAGCGATTCTCAGATAAGTATGAGGCCCCTATGTTTAAATTTGTTGTTTAAACCTGTAGATGCAATGTTTGTGACATGTTTAACGAAATTCATGTTATGGCTAGGAGGGGTCCGGATGAGTCTCTGATGATGTGATTGCTTTCGTACCTTTGTTTTAATTTCATTTATCATCTCCTACAGTTTCATGAAGTTATGGGCAGTGACATGGGCTCTGGGGCTAAAAAGATGGTACAAATCTCGGAGTTATAGGCACAAAACTTACCAAACCGGGTCATGGCCGCTACCTTGCCTTGGCATGCACGCAGATATAGGCTTTTGGATGCTACCTTTCCTTGGCATGCCCGCAGCTAAGGCTTAAATTGGTCAAAAAATCAGTCTCCCTCGAGGTTCAAGGACCTGAAAGGTTGGGTTACCTCCTAACAATGTTTTTGATTCCATATAACGTGTGTTTGTCTTGTTTTCATTGGTTCCACTTCCATAAGGTCATCTAGGAGGTTGAATATCATATTAGTAGCCTATCGTCGCATGTTTATCCCATTTGGCCGATTACTTGGGTATATGTGGGAAGGAGGTGTTACGGAGTGGTATCATAGCATGGTTGCACTCTCCTTGGGTGATGTTTTGTTTCTGGTCTCTTTGTGTGATATTTGATACCATAGAGTGGTATCAGAGCATGGTTGCGCTCTCATTGGGTAGTGTATGGTTTTCGTTCTCTTTGGGTGATGTCTAGTTCATGTTCTCTTTACTTGATGTCTGATACCATAGAGTGGTATCAGAGCATTGTTCAACCCTTGGGCTGGATGGGCGGTGTGTTGGTCATGTTTTTCTATTGGTTGCATGAGTGTTTCTCATACCTAGGGTGTATGTGCTTGTTGCATCCGTGTTGTGTTGGCCATCATGGCAATGGTGTCGTCGTGGATGGTGTTGTTTTCAACATGTCGTCATGTGTGTATGACTAGTTATGTGTTGGTCATGCTTTTGTATTGTTAGTGCATGTTTGCTTACATGTTGCTATATGGTGTGTGTGCATTGCGTGTTTATGTTAGGTCACATATTGGTCATGTTTCGATGTTATATGTGTATGCTTGTTTGTGTGATGTCAAGTGTTGAACATGCATTGGTTGTTCATGTTTGGTTACATGTTGTTCGCGCTTATGTATTTTTTGTGTAAGTTGGCATGGTTGATGTTTCCATGCATTGTGAGGTCAACATCATGATGATATTGGTATGTTATGATGCTAATGTGTTGGCTAAGATAGACTAGGAGATATAGACCATCAAAGTGAAGTTGCAGCATTGGACCTCGAGGAAAGAGCATGTCATCATATAGGTTTGGATGTTGGGCATGTTGGTATTTAGCTTAAGGATTGTTATATGCATTATGGTTATAAGTATTCCTTTCATAGTATTGATGTTATGGTTACATACATTATATATGTTATTTGATTAGTGTGGTTATATGTACATGTGTCAAATAGTCATGAATGATAACAACCTATGGTGGTATGCATTGTTATTGTTGTTTTAAGTTAGTTATGTTATATGTTGTTGATGAGTATGATATAGGTTAACTTCTTGTCTTTGTATGATAGTTAGCTTGATGATTAGTTTGCATGTTGTTGGTGAGCATGATATATAACTTGTTGCTATTATATGCTAGTGACTTGATGATTAGGGCTATTTCATTAATATCTTGATGTTATATGTACCATGCTAGTTTGATTGGCCTATGCATATGATTATTGTTATGACATTCAGGTACGAGTCAATTTATTTGTGATATTATGTCATACTAATCTAAGTTGACTGTGCATATGTGATTGTTATACATGAATGGCATTTGTTTATGAGTTTATGATGTGAACATGTTATCTAGTTACCATTATGGATATCCTAATCTTATTTAGGTTGAGTGTTATGAAGTTATAGTGTTAATCTAGATTGATTGTGCAAACAAGATAGCCTCCCTTGAGATACATTAAAGTATGAGCTTGCGTATGTCATCTACTTTGTACTTGAATGTTTGATTATGTCATCTATTTGGTGTTTGAGTGTTTGGTATCTATTATGTCGTCTATTTATCGTTGAATGTTTGATTAATCGTATGATATGAGTATGTGTTTATAAGATTAAATGAAGAAATGATTTGGTCTTAATATGGTTGTACTAAAAAATGTGTTGAGATAGTTGACATGTACTTGAGTATAAATAGTTGATAGTTGTAGCATTATGTATTATGGTTGTAGAATGTGGGTTAATCATTGACTATCACATGGTTGTTAGTCTTGGTAAAAGTTGATTTCGAATTGATAGATATGATGTTGTCTTGATGTTGATACATATGGCTCACATGTGTGTTAAGATACAAAACAGTGTGTATAAATAGTTGATAGTTGTAGCATTATGTATTATGGTTGCAGAATGTGGGTTAATTATTGACTATCCACATGGTTGTTAGTCTTGGTAAAAGTTGATTTCAAATTGATAGATATTATGTTGTCTTGATGTTGATACATATGGCTGACATGTGTGTTAAGATACAAAGCAGTGTGTTTGGCATAAAAAAGTAAGATAGTTGATATATTGTTATATTTATTTATACACTAACAGATATGTGGTTATGGCAATATGATGCGAGGATTACATGGCAAGAGATATTCATGAAAACTTGAAGAAGGCTCAGACTGAGCTTTCCTTTGGAAATACTGGGAAACATGGGGCTTAAGTTTTGGTGTTTGTTACTAGTCTTGTTCTTTTGGTCTCTGGTGATTTGTTGCATTTGATTTGTGGTTTTTACTGCATCTAGTGTATGTCCATACCACTTGTTTTGGTGTCTTATTGCTATTGGTTTTCCATGGTCTCCTTCTTTGTTTCTTATGACTGTATTTTATGTTTTGATAGTCTTTGGGATTGGTTGGGAAAGAGAAAAGTTAATGGAGCTCGAGCAGATCTTTGTGGTACCCAACATGTAATGTAAGACTTGGATGACCCCTGGTGCATGTATAAAGGTAGCTGAAGGTAAGAATATGACAGCCAGTTGGATTGGTTGGGTCCGTTGAGTTAAATGGACGGTGGCAGAACAATCACAAGAAAGGTAACACGAAAGGTAAAATGAATGGATCTAAGGTGTTATATGACTTATCTATGCCGAAAACTGTTGTTCTCAATCGTGTGCATGTTTTGCATGAATAAAGGAAGTTCTCTTAACGTATACCTTATTATATTTGGTAATTGTGTTGTGATCATGATTATGTTGGTGTTTATATATGTATACATGTATCTATGTATGTATGTCGTGTCTGACAGGGTCGTCACGGATCATGGTTGATTGATGTTAAATGTTTATATCTCTGTATATCGTTGTCTGACAGGGTGTTGATTGTTTTATGCTAATAAATATATATGTATGTATGTGTGTATGTGTGTGTGTATGTCGTTGTCTGACAAGGTTTTCAAGGATCATTCTTGTGGATAAATAATTGCTTATGTAGGTGAATGGCATGAAGAGGTTCCTGGCTATGAGGAATCAAGTGGCAAGGCCAGGAATCAAGTGGCAGAGTAGCCTTGACAGATCTATGAGGTCCGTATCATGTGGACATGATTTAATGTTATATGCTTGTACTATTCATATATTTATGTTATGGACAGGTAATGTTGAGGGGCACATCAGCGAAGTGAAAGTTGTGTGATCTGCGACATACTAGGATAAGCATGGATAGTGGAAAGACATTGGAAGCAAGGTTGCTTGTGGGGTCAGTATGTGGTCTATGGATGTGCAGTACTATTGTGGTGTATATGTCGCTCATGTTGTATATTCAGCGATTATACCTATGGTGATGTGTACATGTAACATATGTAGTATTGTGTACATATGATTTTGTATGTCTGTTGTATATATGGTGTTGTGCGTATAGTGCATATGTCATGTTAGGTATAGATAGTGTTATGTACATGTTGGATATGCAATGTTGTGTACAAATCGAATTGCGAACATGTTGGATATGCGCTGTTGTGTGCATTTGATACTTTGTGCATGTTGGAAATGCGGTGTTGTGTACATATGGCATTTTGTGCATGTTGGATATGTGGTGTTGGATACATATGGCATTATGTACATGTTGTATATGTGATGTTGTGTGCATGATTGTACATGTGGTGTTGTGTGCATATACTGTTGTGTACATGTTGTACATGTGGTGTTGTGTGTAGGTGGTGCCATGAACATGTCATGCATGTGGCACTATGTACATGTGGTATTGTGTACACATTGTACAAGTGGTGCAGTGTACATTTGGCATTGTGTACACATTGTGCAGGTGGTGTTTTGTATATGCGGTGTTGTGCACACATTGTACAGGGAGTTGTGTACAAGTGGTACTATGTACATGTGCATATGGTATTGTTTGCATGACATACATGTTGTGTGGCGAGAACGCAGTACTATGTATGTTCATGGTGTAGTCGTGGTATCATAATATGTGTATTCATTGTGTTGTACTCTGTATATGTATATGTATGGCATTGTGTTGTAAATCGGATGTAGGTGTATGTATTGTGTTGTATTGTACATTACGTGTAGGTGTATGTGTTGTATGTCAGTGTAGGCATATGTATTGAGTTGTGTCGTACACTGGATGTATGTGTATGTACATGTATTTTGTTGTACACCGGGTGTAGGTGTATGTGTTTTGTTTTACACCGAATGTATGTGTATGTACATGTATTGTGTTGTACACTGTGTATGGGTGTCTGTATTATATGGTGTTGTACGCCATGTGTGGATGTACATTTTGTGATGTACACTGTGTTTACATGCACATGGTTGAGGAGAAGGCACTGGGTGTTTGTCAGGTGTGGCAATCGATCTGATGTCTGCACAGAAAGAACAAAGAAAGAAGTAAGAACCAATGAAGGATAAGTATCAGTGTTTTATTCAGTCTTCTTATGTGTATGATATGTGATTCTAATTTATGATATTTACATGTAATTTATGATTATGGTTTATGGTGATTTCATGTGATTCATGATTTTAATTTATGATTGTTGTGTTTTGAGCTAACTGGACGCGATATGTTTATACATGATGACTTGATCAAACAGCTGGTTTGACTTGTTGTGACAGGAAGTGAACAAAATTGCAAGTGTACCTTATTGACGAGCTAACAATGAGGTATGATGTGAATTTATTTCAATTTTTTTAAATCTAATGGCAATTATGTGCTTCGTACAGGAAGCACAGAAATGCCCGGTTGGGTGGTTGAAACTGAATGCAAGAATTAACAGCTACAACAAAAGGAATTGAAAGAGAAAGCAGTATGTTGGTAAAGCACTTCAGGAGCAAGGCCATTGTGGGACACTGGTACCCAATAGTGTCCACTTATTTCCATGAGCATTCTATTAACTAGTATGTGGTTTTAAGGCAAGGATATTCCTTGGTTTTTGGTATCTTCAGATGCGAAGAAGCCTTTCCAAGGGATGGACTGTCGGGATGGGGGTGCCAGCAGAACTTGGAAGGTGTGTCACTGCACAAAAAGGGGTGATCGGATTGCCATAAGGACTGTGTAGTAGAGAAGGGAAGGTCGAGGAGAGATTTATTTTGGTCATTAGCATTTCCAGATCGAATCATTTGCACATTGGGAGTGTACCCTGGAACAATGAGTCGGTAACTATTCACCGAGGGTACAGTAGCGTAGGATTGTAGCGTTGGAAATTGGATGCAGACTTTGACTTTGGATGTGGATTCTAGACTTCCTAGGAAGGAGGTGAATCCTGGTATTACTTTTAAGGGTTTAGGTGTGAGCCTATGGATTCCCTTGTAGTTGATATGAACATCGTATACTTTTATTTGTTGGTTGATAAAATGTGTATATGTCTTTATGTGTATATTATTGTAAATATTGTATCGAGTTGGTTTATAAAAGCTCCACAGACGATATGTTTATTTGTTGGTTGAAGCAAATGTGCTTAAGTATATGTGGTTCTTATTGTAAATATCGTAATGAGTTGTGTTATAAAGCTCCTGTAAACGATATGTTTGTCAAGATTCAGCAATGGTCATTGTAAATAATGCAATGAGTTATGTTATAAAGCTCCATAGACAGTATCTTTTGTTTTATGGTTTATAGGTGTCATTGAACACCGAGGACGGTGTTCACCCAAGGGGGAGGGTTTTGTAACAACCCTAGTGAAAATTCCATGCACAATGTAATAAGGGAAAAAATAATAACCACGGTCGATGAGACATGGATTCCAAGTTGAATGGTGAGAAAAACATCCTATCGGATGTTCATTTCGGTTAGTATGGCTAAAGTAAATTGGAAAAGGCAATGGAAAAGGATTTATAAAGGCAAAGTGGCATTTATTGGCATTTATTTATGAAAATTATGAAAATTATGAGAAAAGGAAGGTGAAAGGTCACAGGTTGCATGTGAAAATGAAGAAAATAATAGAAAATGAAGAAAATAGAAGCTTCATTAATAAAAGAGCTTCTAAGGATCAGTTGGCAAGTTTTTGATCAAGATTTTGTCATATCAGTTTTGAAGCTATCATTATTCTCTCTCTCTCTCATACTCTTGGATACTTAGAGTTTTCTTGGAGCACTCTCGAAGAGTGTGGATACTTGGTGATTTGGAGCAAGAAGGCAAAGCAAGAGTAGGAAATCACAAGAGGACATCAGGATTAGCATCTATAGTGGGTTCTAAGTGCATGTACCAAGTTACATGTATGTTTTCCTCACTAGATTTGGCATGCATGGTGTATGCATGTGGATTTTCCTAACATTACCATTTCTTGGATAGCCATGGTGTTGTGGGATTATTTCCATTGATTGTTTTCTGGTTGGTTCTCATGATTCCTTCGTTGATGGGTTGAGTTACTAGTCCTGGAGCATTGGTTGGACAATTTCTCTAGAGCCCAGAAACAGCTGGGGTTCAGTTACTAGTCCTGGAGCCTTGGTTGGAACAAACACTCTAGAGCCCCAGAGCAGCTTGGATAGAGACCAATCCGTGATGGTTGTGATGTCCGACCGTGAGGTGGAATCATTGGTTGAGGGTTGAGATGGTTTAGCCTCTTGAAGCCCTAGATTGGTTTTGATTGATGTCTTTGATGAAGTCTTAAATTCGTGCTTAGAATATGACACGGGGGTGATTAGCTAAAGAGAGATTTGGCTCAGCCAATCTATGGTCGAGTAGAACGTTGTAGTCCCATCCCCGGTTGGTTCTAGTATTCATTAATGAGAAATTCATTCCTTTGGTAATTGATGTATAATTGTATTGATTATTATGTGGATTCTATTGTTGTCGTATCTATTATATTTTTGTTTTTATTACACTATTTATAGTCATGTAATTTATCAGTGAGGATGTATGGATATCTCCATTTTTTAACCTGTAAATGAATACACCATGTATCTTTGGTCAAATAGATTGTATTGCAGATTATGATGTAAGGGAGCAATGCTTCTTAACGATTCTCAAATATTTATGAGACCCCTATGTTTAAATCTGTTGTTTAAACCTGTAGATGCAACTTTTGTGACATGTTCAGCAAAATTCATGTCATGGTTAGGAGGGGTCTAGATGAGTCCCTGACGATGTGATTGATTTTGTACCTTTGTTTGAATTTTATTTATCATCTCCTACGGTTTCATGAAGTTTTGGGTACTGACTTGGGCTCTCGAGCTAAAAAGGTGGCACAAATCACGGAGTTGCAGGCAAAAAACTGACCAAACCAGGCCATGGCCGCTACCTTTCCTTGGCATGCCCACGGCTATGGGATTTTGGTCGCTACCTTGCCTAGGCATGCCCGCTACTAAGGCTCTAATTGGTCAAAACATCAGTCTTCCTGAGGGTTCAGGGGCCTCGAAGGTTGGGTTACCTCCTGAGGATGTTTTTGATTATGTGTAAGGTGTGTTTGTCTTGTTTTCGTCAGTTCCACTTCCTTAAGGTCATATAGGAGGTTTAATCTCATATTAGTAGCCTCCCGTCGCATGTTTACCCTGATTGGTTGATTACTTGGGTAGATGTGGAAAGGGGGTGTTACAGATCCAAGATACCAAATTCTAGTAGCCTCCAACCTACAAGCTCGCATCCCCCATTAGCCCCGCACTCAAGTAGTGCACCCCCCTCTTAGCGCTTGGAATCCCTTGAGTTGTGCCACTACCTACAAGGTGTCTAAATCGGTTGGCCAAGGATGTCTCTGAGCAATATGGCTCCAGGAGTTCTTATTTCCCTCAGGGTTCTCCAAGCACCCTTTATGCCCCCATACCAAACCTTAACAACCTCCAACCTACAGGGTCACATCCCCCATTATCTCCACACCCAAATACTGCAACCACTTCTCTACACTTACAGTCCCTCAAGTTGTGCCACTACCTCTAGGGTGACCAACTCATCTAATGAGGGACGTCGAGAGCATTGTGGCTCCAAGAGTTCCTATTGCCCCCATATTGAGAAATTTCCCCCCTCCATAGTACCAACATCCTTTGTTTTATGTGCATGTCATTATTTTGACACTTTGGCACCCCATCAAAGTCACTTGATGGACTTTGGTCAAAAACATGTTCACTTTAATTATTATTAAGTCATAGAAATCCTTTATCATAAGGACTTAGATTGATGAACTGATCTAAGCAAGGAAATAAATATTGTAGAGATGCAAAGAAAAGATACAACATAGAAAAAAAATTTATTTTATTCAGAATTGAATGTTATATATATATATATATATATATATATATATATATATATATATATATAATAGGAAATGAAGTAATAAATATAATATAAAATAAATTTAAAATGAAGATGATGAAAAACAATAAAAAGGTAAAAAAAAACATTAAAAATATATATATATGTGAATAAAAAATATAATAAAATGAATTTTCTAAAATTAAATTTTATGGTAGAAAATAAACAAAATTCAGTTTATATATGTGTGTGAGTGAAAAGCACAAATGGAAAGAATAGATAATAAATTAAAAAAAAATAAAAATAAAAAAGGAAGATTGAGAAAAGGCCTAATACTCTTAAAACAATGGGTGGATGGGTGGAAGATTAGGATTTGTTGGATCTCGTCCATTTTTTCATAGATGTCGTCTTTTTCCCCTCTTGTTTCCCCTTTTTTGTGTTTGTTTTCCTTTTTCTTCCCTTTTCCTATTCTTCCTTTCTAGTTGATTCTTTTCTTAATTTCATATTTTTTAGGTAGGTTTTATTATTTTGTTAGTAATTTCCATTTTTATTTTCTTCTTCTCTTTTCATTTCTATTATTATTCCTATAGCCTTTTTCTTTTATATTTTGTCCATTTTGTATTTTAGTCTCTTTTTCTTTTTAATTTATTCTTGATACATACTTATATATTTAATAAGTTTCATAAATAGTTGGTTTTAGATATGTATACATATATTACTATAATTTCCATTCTTTAATATCTATTTTAAGGGTTATTTTTTTCTTTTTAAGTTTTATTATATCTAGTCATGGTATATGTTTTTCCTTTGATCCACCAATTAGTACAATGTCAATTTGGATCCACCTCCCAAATCCACCATTACATTTCTTGGCATTTATCAATCATTGAGGATATTGGGACTACTTTGGGCAGCTATATAAAAATAAATATCAATAAGGCTAAGTTCGAATAGTGCACATACACTTGTCTCTGCGTTGAGATAGACCATAGTGGAAGTCTACTAAATGAAAATTCTTGGACAAGAAAATTCAGATGGACTCATGGACCTTGGTGTATGAGAATACAACTTTTTTATTTTGAATTTGTGGACGAACAAGTCCCTTATTACAATGCCAATTTGGGTCCAACTCCCAAATCTACCATTACATTCATGCCATTTATCAATCCTTGAGTATATTAGGAATACTTTGGACATTTGTATAAAAATAAATTTCAATAAGGCTAAAATGGGATAGTGCACATACACTTGCCTCTGCATTGAGATAGACCATAGTAAAAGTTTATTGAACCAAAATTCTTAGACAAGAAAATTTCAGATGGACTCGGGCCTTGGAGTATGAGAATACAACATTTCAATATCAAATGTGTGAACAAACAAGTCATCTATAGGATACTTCACCCCATACCCAAATTCAACCATCAAGGAAAAAAGGTCCCAACTCAAAACCAAAACATTCGCAATCCCCAAAGTAACCAAGTACACTAAAGAATGTGATCGAAAGTATAAAAGAGACATCCTGAATATGATAACTTTGACTCTGGTAAGGAGTTAGTACCTTCTATGAATTGTGGAAATTCAACTTCTAAATTACAAATCATCCATGTTGATCCTTCTTTAGGAGAGGTGGATTGAGGTCAAGAAGAAGTGATAAAAGGAAAAATCACAAGATTCTTTTATTCTTAGTTCCCAACATGATTTATTTTGTTCTCATATTTAATCTCAAAACCAATTCATGCTTGCGAGCCTATTCTTATGTTAAATTATTAAGGTGTAGGGAGGATCTTCTTCTTGATTCTTATAAAATGTTCTTGTGGCATCTACCATATGTAACCTATTTTATTTGTTATGAATAAGACTTTACAAATTTTTTCTGCAACAAAAAGAGAATGATATAAAGAAATTAAAAAATAGTCATGGACTCCACCCATTGGTATTGGGAAAGCCATGTGGTGCCAAATCCTCTTTCCCTCTAAAAAAATCCCCAATCCTTTAACTTTTGCATTTATTTTCAAATCCATAATTTGGATGCAAATCCATTGTAGAAAAGATAATTCTTGACAAATCAAAAGTTGATCATTTGTCCAACAAATTCAATCTATACCAAGACAGTGTGAAAACCTTGAAAACATAAAATATGTTTACTTTGCTTAGAAAATTATGTTCCTTCCCCTTTCCCAAATTGTTAAAAATATTTAGTTGCAAGCCAAAACACAAACTTTTGCACTCCAAAAAGCTTGTGCACCTCAAAACACTTCCCCATGGACAACAACACAAGTTTAAAAAAATTAATTAAATAAATAATGAGATTGTTGGATGATTAAATAAATAGTGACACTTAACAAATTGTCCAAGGTGGACTCAAAGTTTCCACTTACCTGTGGACCACAACAGAGGGTTTAAAGAAAAAAATATGTTTTATGATTTAACTCTTAAAATATTGTCGTTCAAAATTTCTGGAGTCAATTATTTGAGTTTCCACCTGCTCATTGTCGTCACCAAATCAAGACTTCATAAGTTTGGAGATTGACACAACTCAAATAGCGTTGTTAGGTTGGATAACTATGTTCCAATCTAAATGGGCATGTTGATATGAAACAAATATCAACAAATTCTAGAACTCTAATTTTTTTATTTTTTTTTTAAAAAACCTTTCTAATGAAAAAAGTAGCAGCGACAAACTTTTAGAGATTCTTATTTGAGGATGCACTCAGAAGCAAACCACACACCCCAATAGATATGGTCCCTACTTTTCCTATTGCAAATACTGCGGAGTAAAAATAAGTGTTGTTGTTGTTGATTTCAAAACAAAAGGTCACAAAACTTCAATATTTGAATCAAATATGTTCATATGCAAATTTAATGGCTATTGACCTCCATCAAATTTGTACCAAGGGATCCACTCAACCTAGACAAAACATTGTAAGATATCTCTATGTTCAAAGGTTTTCTTATCGCTATGTTTTATAAACATGTTGATTATCAGAAAGTGTCTTCAGGAGAATCCCTACTTTTGGGGAATATCAAGACTGTTTGTAGCCACATTGTTCCCAGAATTTGAACACCCTAACACTATGTCAATTGGTACAATGCCAATTTGGATCCACCTCCCAAATCCACTATTACATTTCTTGGCATTTATCAATCATTGAGGATATTGGGAATACTTTGGGCAGCTCTATAAAAATAAATCGGAATAAGGCTAAGTTCGGATAGTGCACATCCACTTGCTTATGCATTGAGATAGACCATAGTTAAAGTCTACCATACCAAAATTCTTAGACAAGAAAATTTTAGATGGACTCAACGACCCTGGATTATGAGAATAAAGTAGTTTGATTTTGAATTTGTGAACAAACAAGTCACTTAGTATAATGCCAATTTGGGTCCACCTCCCAAGTCTGCCATTAAATTCATGCCATTTATCAATACTTGAGGATATTAGGAATACTTTGGGCAATTGTATAAAAATAAATTTAAAGAAGGATAAAATGGTATAGTGCACATACACTTGCCTCTGCGATGAGATAGACCATCGTAAAAGTTTATTGAACCAAAATTCTTAGACAATTTCAGATGGACTCGGGCCTTGGAGTATGAGAATACAACATTTCATTGTTAAATTTGTGAACAAACAAGTCATCTACGGGATACTTCACCCCATACGCAAATTCAACCACCAAGGAAAAAAGGTCCCAACCCAAAACCAAAACGTTGGCAATCCCCAAAGTAACCAAAGTCCACTAAAATATGTGATCGGAAGGATAAAAGAGACATCATGAATCTGATAACTTTGACTCTAGTAAGGAGTTAGAACCTTCCGTGAATTGTGGAAATTCCATAGTTACACGGGCACCGCTCCCAGGCATTGGAGAGCACGTACCCCACGCTCCCTCGCTCCTGGGAGCTTGGGAGCTAGTAGGAAACACTCCAAAATCGTCGGGAGCTTCAATGGGTACTTTGGAGCTCTTCGAGAGCTTCACTGCCACAGATTTTGACTTTTCAAGGACTTATTTTGACCATGTTTTGATATTTTGGGTAACTATTTTGAGCAAGGAAGGTACCATTTGTTTATTTTCTAAGTTATACATGTCAAGTCAAGGGGCTAGGTTGCATGAACTCTATAATGAACTCTGTAAAGTGAAAGAGATGTGGATATGAAGAAAAGGTTTCAACAAATATAGACAATTGTCAGTGATTCCATGGTAGCTTTTGTTGCAGATCTTGTCTTGAATTTCAACAATTGCAAATAAGTCTACTCTCTCAAAGCCTATCTTGAAGTTTTAATGATAAGATTCAACAAATTACAGTGATGGTCAGAAAGTGAAAGAGTAGTGTGTGTGTGTGTTAATTTCATTTTATAAATTTCCAAACTTAAATTTCAAAGTTGAATATAATATAACATTGCATGAAATCGCTTAATAATCAAGTAATAATAACGTTTTTTTCCGGTTTGGGAGTTCCACATGTTTCTTTGCTGGGAAGGAATTTGATTGACAAATCGTTGATGGATTAATATTTTGATTTTTTTGGCAGTGTTTCAAAGTTCAATCTTTTACATATTTCTTTGCAAGATGGAATTTGATTGGCAAGTTTTGGATGGAAATAAATTAATTATTTTATTTTTATTTTTAATATATATTATATTTGGGTCGCTCCCAACTTGACGTTTCCAGTAAATTTGGGCAAAGCTTCTAGCCATGTTGGATACGTGTTCCCCCATACTCGAAGTAACAGCGTACCGGAAACTCGTGGGAAAATTAACTTCTAAATTACAAATCATCCATGTTGATCCTTCTTTAGGAGGCGTTGATTGAGGTCAAGAAGAAGCGAGAAAATGAAAAATCAATGGAGTCTTTTATTCTTAGATACCAACCTGCTTTATTTTGTTCTCATGTTTAATCTCAAAACCAATTCGTGCTTGCAAGCCTATGCTTATGTTAAATTATTATGGTGTAGGGAGGATCTTCTTCTTGATTCTTATAAAATGTTCTTGTGGCATCTACCAAATGTAACATATTTTATTTGTTATTAATAAGACTTAATAAATTTTTTTTCTGCAGCAAAAAGAGAATGATATAAAGAAATTAAAAATAGTCATGGACTCGTCCCATTGATAATGGGGAAGCCATGTGGTGCCCAAATCCTCTTTTCCTCAAAAAAAATCCCCAATCCTTTAACTTTTGCATTTTTTATTTTCATTTTTTTTCAAATCCATAATTTGGAAGGAAATCCATTGTAGAAAAGATAAGTCTGGACAAATAAAAAGTTGACCATCAATCCATCAAATTCAATCCATCTGAAGACCTTGAAAACATAAAATATGTTTTCTTAAAAAATGTGTTCCTGCCCCTTTCCTAAATTGTTAAAATTATTTAGTTGCAAGTCGAAGCACAAACTTTTGCGCTCCAAAAAGCTTTTGCACCTCAAAACACTACCCCGTGGACAACATAAGTTTTAAAAAATTAACTAAATAAATAAAGGTATTGTTGGATGATTAACTCTTAAAATGTCATTCAAAAAATTATCCAAGGTGGACTCAAATTTTCCACTTACCTGTGGACCACAACAGAAGGTTTAAAGAAAAAAATATGTTTTATGATTTAACTCTTAAAATATTGTCGTTCAAAATTTATAGTGTCAATTATTTGAGTTTTCACATGCTCATTGTAGTCACCAAATCAAGATTGTGTAAGTCTTGAGATTGACACAACTCAACTAGTGTTGTTTGGTTGGATAACTATGTTCCAATCCAAATGGGCATGTTGATCTGAAACAAATATCAACAAGTTCTATAACTCTGAATTAACGAAAAAAAAAAAAAAACTTTCTAATGAAAAAAGTAGCAGCAACAAACTTTTAGAGATTCTTCTTTGGGCTTTAAAGCTCACTTTGTTCTTTCATTCCTTTCTTAATCTATCGGGGGCCTCCTTATTGAAGGCTTGAAGTTATGAGATGATTATTGATAACCATCATAATCTTTAATATCCAATGTTAAGAAACATACACATTTAAAGATTGTTGGCTCGAAGGAGGGAAGCCTTCTCTCCTTAGTTTCAGGTGACAACTCCACTAGGCACAAACGTTCATTCCCTTGTACTCTCGTACTAGGCACTAATGTTCATTCCCTTGTACAATCAATAGTACCCACACATCCTTAATATTTTTCTTTTCTGTAGTATATCTTAGTTGTATAGATTGGATCTACTTTTATCTGGTTTTCATAGGAGTGGCCCTTGCACTTGGAACTTCCACTTTGTATCGACACTAATATAGTTTGCACTATCATTTACCGATTTGTGGTCAATTGTTGGATATTAATAAACTTGGCTTATTTATACTCTTCGCCACTTATACCAATCAATCAATCTTTCTCCACTTTATGCTCTCAAATTTTAGTGTTCACATATCACTTTGCATTCACAAATGGAATTTTTATTTCTTTGGACCTTCACTTTACTTCCTTGTCCATTATGTGCAATACCCTCAACTGTATAGTCTCTCATATCTTACCCTCCTCATCACATGTACCAATCAAGGAATCTTTCTCCACTCTATGCCTACCATGTTTTGATTGTTGGCTTGTCACTTTGCTTTCTCACATGGATTTTTTTATTTTGTTGTATTTTGGTTTTACCTCCTCATCCATTCTCTACAAGACCACCAATCATATGGCACACAACTCCATTGAAACCTCCTTTTGATTCCTCCACTCATCATTTATGATTTAGTCGTTCCTCGGGTTATTTTTTTAACAGTGTATTTTCACGTGTTTGCAAGTTAATTCCAATAAGATAAAATAAGATACAGTAGTGTCCAATAAAACAACACAAGTAGGTCAATCTCTTTGTTTCTTATTTTTAGGATTAATGTCCTTTCTATACTCTTGCATCTTCAAGTTATTTCCCTATGGAACATTTCTCCATCTAGTTTTATTAGATTCAAGGCTTCTCACTTTTCTTTTTTGTAAATCACTTGCAAAATGTCCATAAATGAAGCAAGCTCTAAATCGAAAAGGGGTATGAAACATGCACAATTTTTATTGTTTGTATATAAGCATGCCCCATTGTCAACACAATACATACATTTCATCAAGATATGTTACCTACGAGTCTGTATAGACTTATGGTTATGACCATGGCCTTCTAAAATCCAATGTTCCACAAAAACATTTCCCCTAAAGCAGGAGACGCACTCCCCATGTTTCCCATGCTCCAAAAATGGGCGAACGCTTAGGGAAATGTTTTCTCAGTTCCAGCTTTTGAGGAAATGTTTTCTTAGTTCTAGCTTTTGGGGAAATGTTTTCTCAGTTCCTACTTTTGGGGAAATGTTTTCCCCAAAAGGAGTGTTTGTGGGCATACCACCTTAAAAAACAGGGGCTTCTAGGCAACCTCCCAAAATCTGGCCAAAAACAATAATTTAGGAGTGGGGAAAGCTTAATATTCAACACTAGGGCCTTATTAATACTATGCAATTAATGGTATTGTTGCGTTGTTCTCTTTATTTTCATTTTCATCCTTGAACTCATTTTTTTAACATTATCATTAATTATTTTAGGATGTTTCAGAGTGGTTCCAACAGCAATCGATTTCATATGAAGAAAGTAGAATTTTAGATCTCACTCAAATCCAGCAAACTTAACAATTTCTAGAAGTGAGGCAACATATAATGTGGTGTGTAAACCAATATGTGCTTTCCTATCCCTTTTTGATGAGTTGTCACTAACCCATGATATTGGAACCAGCTTGAACACATGAAATTTATCACCTACCGTATAATTGGACCCAAATTGGAACCATGAAATAGAACGTGAATTGTAATGGTCAATACGGGTATTATCCCAACTATCATTTACTAGTCTAACTCACGGTACATTTTGTGTATTCCAAAAAAGGGCTTGCTATGGTGGGTTTTGTTATTACTAAATTTCCTGCCACGAGCCCTCTACTTAGTATCTCTCACTAAGTATCTCTAGAGAGCAAGGCAAGTCTTAAAGCAAAGCCATTCGAGTACACACCAATAGGTCCCCTAGAAAACAAATCAAACTCTTGAACATTTACGCTCATGTCCCCTATTGGGAGAAACAATCATGTTGGATGACTCTTAAAGCTTTTGGTGACATTGTGCCTATATCCTCTAGATCTTACCTAGCGAATGAAATATGGTTTTTCTCTAGTGGGTTAAAAAAAAAAAAGGAGGCTCCTTCATTAGAGATCCTTTGAGGGAGGGGGAGAATGGAGGAAATGGGGTAGCAGTTGTACGAGATTTACTTATATGGTGAGGGGGCAGTCGAGAGTTTGATTACTCAACCTCTCCCTTATGGTCGAGCAACTAAAATTCCTCTCCCCCCTATTAAGAGTTCGCTTACTCACCCTACATGTGTTCCCCTCAAATAGCTAGAAGGGAGGGTTGGTTATCCCTCATATTTCATCCCCTTAATAAAGTAACTCTTTTATCTCAAGGATGAAGCATTTGACAAGTTAGTTTGTTCATGGTCGTTGGTTCAAAAAAACATTGTGCATTTTGGAATTACCCACATCCCACCATAAGTTTTCCAATAGCCTCAGATGTAATCACGAGGCAAGCAAACTACTCACTTCACTGAGGTGAAGAAGATGTGCAAAAGGAAAGTGTGCAATTACGCCTCCCTAACTCACCTACCTAACCCCTCCCTCCTTACCTAGGATATTCTAAGGTATACAAGTGAATAATTAGGGAAGTAAGGTTGAGACAGGCATTCCTATTTCAAGGGGCCTTGCTTGAGATCAGTGCCATATCGTGAGTCATGCAACCCCCTTGGTCCCATGTTTCTACCTTCTTTAACTCACCTACCTTTGGTTGGGGATATGGTAGGCATGTCACCCTACCCTCACTAACCAACCTAGGGGGGAAATAATTGGTCAAATGTAATAAATAAGATGTGGGCATTATTTATAATATTTTGAATATAGTCAACTCAAAAAGAGATCTCAAGCAATCAAAGGAAGGTTTGAGATTAGCAGCATTTACTAGGACATTAAGGACAATAAAAGAATTTGTTAACTTTACATGTATAGCTAGAACTGTGTTCCAACTACGACACCTGTCTTCCAGCAAAAGGAAAAGTAGCAAAAGTCGCCCTGATTGAGCAATTCCATACAAAAACATTAACGAGAGTGTAGGCGGATTTCAAGACAAGGGGGGTTGCAATGTTTCCATGGGATTCTATCATGTATGAGGGCATGGAACTAGCATTTAATCAATAGCACGAAGCCCTCTATGTACATCAATGTTGGTGGCATTGATTGTTGAACTCTTTTGTCATAACCCTAGTAAAAATGTATCCATCACTCAAACAAAATCTTAATTTGACATGTTAAGTTTTTTCTATCTTATTTTAAAGCTTAGAAGGTGGAATTGATGATAGGTCCCCAATGTAGGCAATGATTTCGATGATATGTAGGTATTTGTTGTAGCATGATTTTTTGGACTATAGAGGCCATCTAGAGCCTCTTTGATGTTGTGGATTCATATGGATGCACATGAATATTTATGTAATTTTTTCAAAATTTGAATATTTATGTTGGTTGAACATTTTTTTGGTCCAATTTTTTCTTAGTTTCTCGATTTTGGATCGATCGATTCGATGACCAATCCAATTCTTATAACATTAGTTCATTGTCCATTGTTCATCTTCAATTTTAACTTTTGAGTCTTGACTCTAGATACTTATGACCTCATACCAAGTATTTGTCTCATCACTCTTTACTTTTTTTTAAACTTTGAGTAATTTCACCTTACTATTCTACTCTTCAGACTTTAATATCTATAGAATGGTAAATGACGGTCTTATATCAATGTATACAATATTTTACTATTTATTTTTCATTAGATCAATTATGATGTATAAATCAGTGTATTTCATTATTGAATTTGAATTTGAATGGATTTCCCTAAATTTGGGGGTGCTCCAACACATCCCCCCTATGTCTCCCCACTCCCACATCCCAAAAACTTGGTGGAACATTACTAAAATCTCCTTACATGAACCCCCATGCAAACACTAGTGCCCTCTTCTCTATGCATGCCCATTTTTGTAACTCCTATAAAAATCATTTTACCATTTCCTTCTCTTAGTGTGAAGTGTATTTCCCCGCGGTCAACACGCAATAGGAGGTCGTTTCCATTGTAATGGAAGAATTACCACAACAAGACTTCAATAAATAGGGAAATCTACCCAAGGAATCAAAACTCAAGACCTTGGTCCAGTTAATTATGGTGATAGTGATGGAAACCAAAATCCAAGTGCTTTGAGAAAAAGGATTATGACATTGGTCAAGCAAATAGAGCAAACTGAATTATTGAACTCTAGAGCAAACTGAATTGTTGAACTCTAAATTGCAAACAATGGTCCATTTGCTTACTAACATAATTTCAAAAGTTGAGAAAGAGAACTTAGTCCTAAATTAACAAGTTAATGACAACAAAATACATGAAACTCTTCACCTCTAGAGGGGTCAAGGCTCCCTCCACATGGAAATCCTAGGTCTTAAGCCTAAACAAGAGAAAGTGTTCTCAACAAGCTCTATTTAAAGAAGAGATCAAGAAGCAACAAAAAACCCTCAACTCTTGGGCTCATGTGGCTCCTATGAGGAATAAGGCATCATCCCACACAAAGGTTTAAGTAGTTTTTCAAGCCAAACTCTTACATGAGCACACTAGATGAGCCAACACTTTGTAAATGTAGAAAGGTGAGGAACTTCCAACACCCTCTTCTCGGCCTTTAGATCTCATTTAGACAAGGGATTCTTTTCCTTAGGGACACAATGGAGCTACCTAATTTGAACCTAAGAAGCACATGGTTTGGTTCTAACTCCACATTTTTCTTTTGTTTCCAAACATTAGAGATCGAATAAATGCCCTTCGGGCTAAGCAAAATTTGTTTTCCCCCATAAGACTTCTTTAATGTTAACCTTAAAAGCTAAGTCACCTAGTTCAAGTTCGAGTTCGAATTCAAATTCAATGACCTTCAAGTCCGAGAAAAATTCAACAACAATAACTTTGGTAATTAAATTCTAAATTAAGTCGACACAATACAAAATTTGCAAATTAAAAAATATATGTTATAAAATTGAATCTAATCATTAAACATGTATGAATTGAATGAAAATAACATGTAGACATGATTAAACATATTTCTTGAACATATCATCTTATTCAAAATTTTAAAAACATTCCTAAAAAGTCCATAACAATGCTAAAATTTATAAACTTAAGGTACGAGGAGCAATGTTAAAATGTACCTTCAAACTAAATAAAAAGCATAATAAAAAATTTTCTTCAAATTGAATAAAAAACATAACATAACGTTTTATTGAATGAAGTAGTCCATAACGATGCTAAAATTTATAAACTTAATATACCAGGAGCAATGTTAAAATGTATCTTCAAACTAAATGAAAAGCATTATAAACTTTTTTCTTCAAATTGAATAAAAAAAATAATATAACATTTTATTGAATTAAGTAGTCCATAACAATGCTAAAATTTATGAACTTAACGAACGAGGAGCAATGTTAAAATGTGCCTTCAAACTAAATGAAAAGCATAATAAATTTTTTTCTTCAAATTGAATAAAAAACATAGCATAACATTTTATTGAATCAAGTACTTGTGTATCATACTCCTTGGAGAAGAAAAAAAAAGTACTTGTGTATCATACAATGTTGAAAACATCGCCATTGGGATAAAATCAACAAGGGTTCGAAAAACCAAAATATCATAAAAATTAGGAAAATATCGATAAAAATCAACAAACATAGACAAAATTAAGATACCACCAAAATATCGATAAGAATTAGTAAACATTGGCTCAAACAATAAATTGTGATTTCATGATTTTTTCGTAATAAAATCGAGATGTTCGCAACACTAGTATCATACAATTCCATTGCATGAACGCAACAAAAATAAACCATAAACCTTTGCACTCATCATTGTCTTTAAGCACCCAATATTATCACACACATATTATGCATTGCTCTCTCAAAATGAATTTCCAAAGGAGACATGAATCTTAACCCTAGTGGCTAGCATGTCACTTGTAGAGTCAATTTTTTTGTTTATCACTTGCAGAGTCGAGTTGTAGCATGCCACTTGTGTCGTCAAGTTGTAGCCTGTCAAAGCTCACGCTATACTAGCTAGCCTATAACCTTATGAGTAATGACTCGATGAGTCTAGGGTCTAAAGATAACGTCAAGTTCGAACTTTAAATGTATAACTTGGAGCACACAAAGGGCGGAGCTGAAAAAAGAATACAGTTCATGACATTTGGCAAACAAAGCCACAAAGCCTGGTAGAGGCCCGAGGAAATGAATGTGGCGCCCGACAGAGGAATAATGATATACGTGGAGTAGGGAGAGAAGAAAATGCATGTCTCTACGGAGATTATCCTAGGGTTTTCATAATTTTTTAATAATTTCTTATATGAATAATAGGGGATTGGAACAAATTAAATCAAATTTATAGGAATTTGATATCAAATAAGTTTGGGCTCAAATTCATTATGGGATTCATCTAACTCAAACAAGTTTATTCAGTTTCTTATGAAATTCAACAAATTTCAATTTTTTTCTTTGCAATTCACCAGATGTGGTTACTTAGCTTAAAAGAGCCTAAGAACATGATCTCAAAAAATCTTGAATAAGACATTGCAACTCACAAGGTCGACAAATAGCTTGCAATCAGAAATTCACCCCCACATGGACACACTCCTAGTCCCTACCAAATGACAGCCCTGTTGCAGCAGTTGTGGGGTCTCTCCACTGGTTATTGGAACTATAATATAGTCTTTTGGTCTTTACTGAGATCAATCCATGATGCATTTAGGCCATCACATATTCTATCTTTACTGCATCCCATCAGAACCTAACAAGGTGCATTCCAAACTACCTAGGGTATCATTGTTTGTCAACCAAAATACAAGAGTCTAGGAGTTCCAACAATATTTATGGTTCAAGAGGTGTTGCTTGTTTGTTCTAGGACTCTCTTCACATCTTGAACACCATGGTTGCCTGAAATGATTTTGATAGATTCATGAGGGTCAAAAACCTTGGCATGCTTCCCCTCTCTTGGGCTATTTGCATCGTTAATTGTTACTTACCCTCGACATCCTCAAGTTTTGCTTCCCATAGAGATTCAAAGACAGATCCTTACCAATATGGGATTTTATTGCCCATAACAAATCTCGTTGGATTCCACTCCATGAAAAGACAAAGGATGTTTTTTGTCTTAATGAGATTCATCCAGACTTTGTGGGATTTCACAAGTTTTTGAAGGACGCTTTAGGACCCCTCTTAATGTACAAGAAGCATTATTTACACCTCAATGAAACCCATTAGTTGATGATCTAAAACATCTCTTGCTTTCTAGATTCCAGCAAGTTTACATGCTTCCCAAACAATGGGGGTGCTAGTGTGGTTGATTATGTCCTAGCCAACCAAGATTTGGTCTCATATCCAACAATATTCAATCATCCCCTTTCCGGTAGTTGACCACACCCTCTTATTGCAATAGATTTACAAGGTTAATGCACAACATGGGTGCTAGTGTAGTTGATTATGTCTTGGCCAACCAAGACTTGCTCTCTCATATCCACCAACGTTTAGTTACACCACTTACTCTAGTTGACAATGCCCTCTTGTCCTTCTCTCTCCTGGCCACCCTTCCTTCCCCCACACCCCTCTAGGCCCCCTCACACTGCCATGTCTAATGAGGAGAATTCAAATGGCTCTTCTTCCCACCTCCATCAACTACTTCCTCTTGTCTCCCACTTCTCATCCCTAGAGTCTAACTCCTCCAAATACAATAACCTCTCTTCTATAATTAGGGAAGCAACCTTAACTCACACCCCCATACTACCATTCCTTCATCTTGTCCCCAAAATTATGGGTCTAACCCTATGAACCGATGGTGTGACAATGACTTCAAAGAAAACCACAAACAAGTTCCCCTACATTGTTTGGGATTTACATCAATGAGTTAATGTTTTTTCTTCAAGAGCATATGCAACCAAGGGATGAGTACCTTCTTCAGCAAACTTGATCTCCATTCTCCCTTGAATGATGTAGAGATCCTCTTGTCTTCCACCCCAAAAGGGTTATAAAGACAGCTTGATGCCTGCGATTGTTTTTGTGTTATCAATGGACAATCAGCCCACCCCAAACAGGTTATAGAGACATGTTGATGCCTAAGCTAGTTTTTGTGATCTTCATCAAGCAATAATCAGCCATCTTAAAATCAAGGTTATTAATCTTCAATGGGGTTAGGAATGTTCTCTTAAAGTACCATTTTTACTCCTCATTTGGGGAGGTTGAGATCACCATTGCATACACATGCCTAAAAGTTCAATTCTTAAAGCATGTATTTAGCTTAAGGAAGGCCCTCTAGCCCCGAGTCCACAAATGTTATGGATCCCTTGCTCTTCTTAAGCATCAATGCTTCAAACATATCATTCAAGATGGATCTCGTGGACGACGTTATTAGACCTATAGTTTTCTATGCTTCAAAGGCATGGTGACCTAATCCACTTGAATCGGATTAAGCCATGACATAGACAATTCAAATCCTTATGCTCCATCTCAACATCAAATGCAAGAGGACAATTCCACAAACCATTGTTTAAGCAAAGTTCATGTCCCTTAGACAATTCAAATCCTCATGCTCCATCTCATCATCAAATGCAAGAGGACAATTCCACAAAGCATTGTTTAGGCAAAGTTCATGTCCCTTCCCTTCAAGAATGAAACCATTTTTTGTCTAGCCTCCCTTCTGCATCACATTTGGTGTTATGTTAACTCCTCAACCAAAAAAGGATGTCATCCTTACCTTGCTTCCTACTCTTCCCAGGCCATTGTCACTTCCAATTGCGCTCATTATCAATTTGAACTTTGCAAAGGTCACTTGTCTACTTCAATCAATTAGAATTTCAATGGACCACGTCTCTCCTTTTAAATATTCTCATAATACCCTAAATTGACCAGTGTCAACCAAGCAAGGATTGAAAAGGATGATCAAAGAGGACAACTTCAAATTATTCAATAGCTAGATCCTCCAAGGGGGGGTTAAACCGAAGATGGCCTTTTATGCAAAACACTTCATGGCACTAAGGGATAGCATTATTGTTCAGCTCCCTTATACACTTAAACGCTAGATGAATGATAATTGAATTTTATTTGTGTAGTTTGAGGTGGATTCTCACCAACATTGAGTCAACGCATATCATCATATCATGCAACCATAAATGCCATCTTTGGGAGACCAACATGAAGAAGCATTTTATCTTCGAATGCCCCATACATTACAAGATTAGAGGATGGTTTCACTATGTTTTAAAGAAGTCATGGAACTCCCTCTCCATCTTGGGAATGAAGATGTCTAGCCCTATACATGAAGGAGGCACTTGGCCTTGGATCTAACTCTATCTAACCACCCCATAAACCAAGCACCTCCAACCCTCATCATTTCAGTCTTTTTGTTGCTCACATCATGTAAAGGCACCAAGAGGAGGCCAATAGATAGTAGCACTTCTTCAAGCAATAAATCTATGAGGACTAGAAAACCCCCTCGAGCTCAACCCCACAAACCAAGCACCTCCAACCTAATCACTTAATTCTTTTCAATCTTCACATAAAGCAAAGGCATCAAGAGGAGACGAGTATATGGTAGCACTTCATTACACATTAGACCTATGAGGGCTAGCAACCCCCCTTGAGCTCAAATTGTGAAGCCCTTATGTTGAAAACAAGTGGAAGAGAATTTCTGAACTATTGGGAATTAGTTGTGAATGTATTAGGTCTTCTTTGCAATTTAATTCACTTCATCAAGTGATTACACTTCAGAAAATTAAATGAATAGTAAGGAGAAAGAAGAGATCATAATGCACAATAACAAGAGACGTTAGACTTAGGTCAAAGACCGGGGGCAAAAGCCCACAAGGGGGAAAACCCAACCAAATATTTCTTAGAGAGATCCTTCAACAATACATAAAGACAAAGATTATAACAACCCAAGAAGGCTTCCACAAGTGCCAAGTCTCCACAACAAATGTCCAACGAAGATCACCAATGAGAGGTTGATCCTCTCATCATATCACAAAAGACAGTCATATTAGAACTTAGATCTAGGCTCAAATCTCGGAACCAGACTTCAGATCACTATAATAATAAGCAAATCTGAGACACCAGACTTCATATCACAATGATAATAAACATATCTCAAATACCAACCTTCATATCTCAAAGATAATAAGCAAATCTCGAATCGCAACATTCAGATCTTGATAATAATAAGTAGATCTTGAATACCATACTTCACCTCTCAATGATAATAAGCAAATCTTGAATACCAAACTTCAGATCTCGATGATAATAAGTAAATCTCGAACCTCTCTAACTTTAGAAGTATAATGAGAAGATCTCAAACCTCTGACTTCAGAACATAAGTATAATGAGCAGATCTCGAACCTCTGACTTCATAACATAAGTATAATGAGCAAATCTTGAACCTCTTGTTGAAAATAATAGCAAGTGAAGGTCTTCTTGTCTTGTGCCTTAGTCAAGAAAAACGACAAACAGTCTTCCTTTAGCATGCACAAGTTCCTTGGAAATAGGACAAGTCATGGTGCAGTTAACTCATGCGTAGAAGTTGGAGACTCAATTTTGTTTGTCTCCAAGTTCAAGTTTATTTTTGGAAAAGGACGAGTTAGTGAGCTTCAGTTTCTAATTGAGGAAAGATAAGTTAGAAGAGTCAGTTTGACTCAGTTAACAAATCAATCACTTAGCTTCCCAGACTTAGCATGATCAAAAATCTTATAAGGGAAACAAAAGCGCCTTTGTAATTCATTCTTGTACGCACAAGATTGTATGTGTGAGAGGCTTGCTAGGAGAGCGTGTAAGGAGAAGCCTATACGCCGCAAGAGAAGGAGAGAATTTACTTGCAAGTGTGCACTAGGATTTAGGAGGATCCTAAATAATAGGGACCCAAATCTACACTAGGAAATAAGAGACTTCTTACTCTATAAGATAGGGGTAGATAAATAGCACAAGCAAGAGGAGTTGGATCAGGTTATGCGCAAGGTGTTCAAGCTTAGTTTAAGAAGGAAAAACATGTGTGTTTTCTAATGAAACTGTATTGCCTTGTAAGAGATCAATTGCTCAAATTCTCTCAATAAAATCTACAGCTAGTAGAGGGTTTTCCCAGCTGGGTTCCCTAGAAAAATATTGTGTTGAATTGTGTGAGACTATGTTTCTTTATCTCTGCGTATTCTTTTAATTTTTGTTGCTAATTCATCGTAGCGAAATCTTATGTCTTGGTGCAAGAAATTAGTTTCAAATTCCTCATCAAAGAAATTGTGGGATTTCAATGAAAATCTACACCTCTGACTTCAGATCATAAGTATAATGAGCAGATCTACAGAACTCAGACCACTTCACATAGGTGAGCAAATGAGTAAGGTATGTGTGTTCCAATAACATGTAAAGGAGAGTGAATTAACCTCTCTATATAGCCATCATGTGATCTTAATGAGTGAGCTTCTAGGCAAACCAACTAGCCATCATGTGATCCAAATGAGATAGTTTCAAAGCAAGCCAACTAGCCATCATGTGATGCAAATGAGACAGTTTCAAAGCAAGCCAACTAGCCATCATGTGGTCAGAATGAGAGTTTCAAGGCAAGCCAACTAGCCATCATGTGATCTAAATGAGAGAGCATCAAGGCAAGCCAACTAGCCATCATGTGATCTAACTTAGCACTTGTGGAGCCACTTGAAAATATAAATAAAATAATAAATTTCTTCTTTTCAAAATTACATTTTGACCAAATCAAAGAATGAAGAACATGCTAGAAACAATAATATTTTTGTTATTTTCGAGTATAATGATAATTATGAAGACCGACCATAGCTGCACATTCTTCAACACCTTACAAGGGTGTCATCTTAGATTCTATAATAATTCACAAAGCAAGGGAAAATGGACAAGTATAAGCATTCTACCTTCTTCTTCTTCTTTTTCAGGCAATACCAAACTTCAATAACAAAATTATTGGTAAATTTCATTTGTACATTGTTTAAATCGTATCTTTGAATGCATGTGTCCACTCAACGCCCTTAAAATCACCCTGGCACTCTGCTTATGCCATCTCAACAACTAAAATCTGCAAATACAAAAATTTTGGCCAAATATTGGGCAAAATTAGTCAAAAAAAAAACACGCTCAAAAAAAAGTTAAAACATAGAAAATTTAGACGACGTCTTGGAAAACAAATGGCTTCCTCCAAATCTCGATATTGAGTTACATTATTCAAGTAATGAGACAAATCTTATACCAAATCTCCCAACTTGCCCAAATCCTTCAATCAATCATGTATCATTAGTTTCTTATTTTACACCTCAAATAATAGGAGTGGGAGTATTGATGGTGGTTGATCAGCGCTCCTTATGCAAGACACCATTCCCTCCTCCCTACTGGAAGAATTGTTCTTGAGTTCTCAACAACACTCACATTTTCTACATCGTAATTTCCTTTCCTATTTCATTGCACTAGACTACAAAAGCTTATCTAGTATAGCATAGTTTAGATTTGATTTTACCTTTTTACTTTTATATCTATTTTATAGTAGCCATCTTCATGCTTCCACTATGTATTCTACTCTTATACATGGCAATCCTTTGACCTATTTGTGGCCATCTTGTTGAACATTAATAAAATTATCTTATCTTATTCCTCACCTCACTCTTCAGCAATCTCTATATAAGGTAATAATGTTATTGGTGTCATTATGTTCATGATATTAATTACCATACTAGTTGATTTTACTATCACTTTATATTTTCATCTTTATATCTAAGAATAAGTCAACATTGTTGAGTTTAAATTAGTTGTTAAGATCAACTCATTTATTGTTGAGAATTTGGAGGGTTGGTGTTTTAAACAAATTCTCTTCTTGATAATTACTTGTGAGCTTGCTTATGTCTTTTCTTCGTTATCTTGTTTAGTCTTTCATCAAGTCAATTATCAAAATAAATAAGACACAAACTTAGGCTCCTAGAGCCAAGGCAAAACCTCTCCCTCTTGGAGAGGAAAACCCGCAAAGAATTCTTCTTATAGATCTTCAAATGACAAGTACCATGACCAGGACTCAAACCCTTGTCCTAGATATGCTTCCAAGACCTTGATACAGCTTCTTCAAACTTGATTCTTTTCTTCGTCACCAATCCGCACTGTTCTGTAGTTAGGAAGGTAAATCTCATATTTACCTTCCTCACTTTCTCCTACTTTTAAGGTTGCCTTTATTCTTATGATCGCTGTCCAAACTTCAGCAAATTCTTCCTTAACAGAGATAGCTAAAACAAATCCGTTGTTGACACCCTAAAACCGCTTCCTAAAATCCGCGATTACACTTATAGAAAGTCTGCACTTATTGTACCTCTAGAATCCAAAGTTGATGTACCTTAGATATTTGCACTTGCTGTATAGAATGGTCCACACAACATCACTATCATATAACAAGAAATTAGTCCTGAAATTCTCCAAACTCCACGTTGAACAGCCTTCCCACAAATCCGCACTGAAGCTTCTTTAAACAATCCGTAAACTGTCTCTGTATAACACACTTAATTTCCCTTGATCTACGAGCTTGCTCCTACCTGAAGTCCGCACTGAAACTTCGTGCTTCCTTCTACTCTTTTATCCGCAATCCACCTCAAAACTATCCGCAAATCTATCTCGGTGTTGACCGTTGACATTGTTCAGAAATGATCTGCAGGTTCAAGTATATATAGTGGATTGTTCCAATTATTAGGCCGACCATCCAACTAAGTTTTAGGCCAACTTGTCCACTATGAAAAGGCTAACATGAAGTGTGATTTCTTCAGTATTTAATGTGGCATTCTCCACTATAAATACAGCTTGTCTTTCATCGTTGCTTGAGGGTTGTTGTGAGCTAGTCTTCCAGCCTAGTTTGAGGGTTGTTAGGTGTCCTTCTTCCAAAAGGTCTTGGAGCACATATTTGCTAGATGAACACGACACTTAATTACATTTTATACCTAGAAGACACAAACCTAATAGACATCAAGAAGAAGTCTATTAACCTATATAATAAAATCTTGCTCATGAAACCCATGAAGCAAGTGCAACAAAATACATTTTATTATCTTTGTCTTTTACATAAATACATAATTACATAGTCAACATGAAGACCGACCTAGTTACACTTTTCAACACTCCCTCTTAAATAGGGAGGTATTCATACAGGTACATGGTCACTTTCAAACTGAAGAATCTCATAAGAATCATATTGGTAATCGCATTTGTATAGCATCATATCAACCAGCATTGTCATAGTGCAAGGCCTTGACTAACAGCCCCATCTCTCAACGAGACAATGGGCTACAACGCTGGCAAGACACATGACTAATAGACACCATAATCATTGTCTCTCCAAGGTACATACCCCACCTAGGTGTTCCCAAAGTATGACCTTCTTGGACTATTCTTCTCTTGGGTAGCCAGCCCTCAAAGACTATCGGCCCACGACTACTCTTATCTTGAATGCCCTATCCCATTCTCAAAGAGTATTGAATGCCAGATGATTACACAATCCTCCATTCTGTCTTCCAAGTGAAGACCAAAATGATGTGTCTATCCATTCTCTTCACATGGCCTTCACTAAGACTTACGGTTCTTAGTCCTGGTCTAGTGCATGACACATGTAATAGAGAATTACATATGTCACTCCCTCTTAATACAGGGAGGACATACTTCATGTTTCTTCCAAGTAAGAAACTTACCACCAGGCTCCCTCTCAACCAGGGTCCTGCAGCAGCAATCCAACTACTCATGAAGAATTCCTCCCTTGATGTCATGGATTTCAATATTGAGGAATCTTCAACTTTTGGCTTCATAGGGCATAGGCCATCCATCACTTTTAGTCACGAGTCATGTACACTATCAGAAAGTGATTCATCAGTCTTTCTCATCTGATCCACTGTTATGCCATGTTGTTTTCCTTCAAATCATCTCCAAGGATCATGTATCATTTCTCATGATTAGCAGCCCTGCACAAATTCATCCAGATAAACATATACATATGAACCTTTTAAAACTAAAGGTTACCTCAGTGATGATATTTCACCATGACATCTTCTTGTAGGCATCAACATCCTCTATACAGATTGACACATCTCCTAATGATATGTTTTGTCAACGGCCTTCTTCTTTATCAAACTTCTGTCAGAGTCTACATTTCCTCCCAAGAGATCTCCTAGCCATATCTTCTTGGCCTCCGGATGATAACTACCTCTTGACATGGTTGCATTTCATGATCTCTTCCTCTCTGCACATTTCTTCAGTCCCAAGATCTTACAAATTTTCCAATTTCTCGTTCATGTACAACCACCTCATATTCCATGAGGATATATTATGTTGATTTCATAGTGCACCGAGAGATCCTCCTTCATAGATCATACTTCTAAATATGGAAGTCTATTACATGTAACCATGTGACATGACTTAACAGCATCCAGTGTCAGCGTATAAATATATACATACCTCATACCTTTTTCATTTAAGCATCCTATAGCAAATTTACTAGAATGAGGAGCTTCATTCCCTTAACTTGCTTTATTCATATATCATCACATCTCAGAACTTTGTTTGCAGGATGACCCTTGATCTTGATGACTGCCTTCTAACAAAATTGTTATGAGAAAGGTTTTCCCCGGAGCTGCTACACCAGGAGCTCCTATCATGCTATTATCATGATGCTATAATATACATTGTTTCATATCATACTATTTTACAACCAACAGAAATCACTTAAAGGAGAAGAAGATCCTAATCATAGTTGAGATCCCTTGCTTCTTCTTTCTTAGATTTCTTTGCATCAGGGTCTTCTCTTATATGGGCTTCTTCCTTTTTCCTCTTGTCCTTTTTAAATTTAAGACAATCTCGTTTATAATGCCCAAGATCGTTACATCCAAAGCATCATGCTTTGTCCACATTTCTCTTTTTATTTTGAGGACCAAATTTACCGAATCTTCCTTTCTTCCCAGACATGGCGGCAAAGGCTTGATTCTCTTTTCTTGATCCTTCTTTCAACCTTGATTCTTGTATCTTACCTAGGTTTTGGAATGGTGTGGCTTCTTCTCCCATATATGCTGGAAGTGGAACCTCTCCATTCTTTCGGTAAGACATTTTGTATCATAGTAAGTATTTCTCTATCAAACATTACTTCTCCCAACTTCAGTAGTTGTTCTCGTATTGTGAAAATCTTCATCAGATATGGAATTATTCCTTCCTTTGACATTCTCAATTTGAATAGTTTTTTACTCAGGGATATTATTTCCTTTATAGAACCTTTCAAGAACAGTTCCACCAATTTATAATAAGATTATTTTGAGGATTCTAGCTTTGATACATAAAGAATGAGAGAGTCTTTTATGGATTATATAAGAATCCTTCGGGCTCTTATGTCTCCCTGCATGTAGTTGATATATGCTAGAGTGTTTTCTTTTGGAGGTTGAATTGTAGATCCTTCTATGAAGCCCATAACTTCATTTTCAATTAGCTTCATATTTGTCCTTTTCTTCCATGCATTGAAGTTAAATGGCCCAACCAATTTGTTGCTCTCTAAACAATAAGTCATTTTGACAGATTTAGACAAAGTCATAAATACTTACTTGAGAGAGTGAATTTCTCCTTCAGTAGCTTCCTTGATGATGATGAAGAGGTTAGGAACCTTTTGCAAGATAGAATTCTTCAATCTAGGAGATCTTGGATCCTTGATGGTAAAGGATGTCTCAAAAGATGGTGTCCTCTATCTTGAATGTAGAATCTTTGATGGCAAAGATTATTTTCTTGAAGAGATGATCCTTTGAAGATTTTGAGAGTCTTCCTTGCAAACTGATTTTACTCTTCACCCAAACTTTGATTTTTGCTTCCTGAGTGTCTCTTTGTCAAGCAGCCCTTGAGTTTAGCACCTTAGCACTGAAACCATGTTGAGAATTTGGAGGGTTGGTGTTTAATACAAATTTTCTTCTTGATAATTACTTGTGAGCCTGCTTATGTCTTTTCTTCGATATCTTGTTTAGTCTTTCATCAAGTCAATTATCAAAATAAATAAGACACAAACTTAGGCTCCTAGAGCCAGGGCAAAACCTCTCCCTCTTGGAGAGGAAAATCCGCAAAGAATTCTTCTTATAGATCTTCAAATGACAAGTATTGTTGTAGCTCCTAGAGACAGCCTTGAGTTGCAAAAGAGTAGTGCCTAGGACATCTTGAAATCAAAGGTTAGATGTAGACGATTTTATGGGTGCCTCTGACAGAATATTGATAAAGAGAATAATGATCGTGGTGGTTCAGGAATTGTGAAGACTTTGGAGTTTGATTCATGTGAATTACCTTATACTTCGAGAGGGCTCAGGAGGTTGTATGGCTCAGTGCTTTTCAAATGGGCCAAGTATGAAACAATGAGCAGAGGCTTTCAAAATATGCAGAGGTGTTGAGAAGGAACGGAGGAGGAACCCGCAAGAGACAGGCTTAAAAGTCTTAAGAATCTGTCTCTCGTGAACTCAGAGGAAGCGGATGTAGGTGGAATGTGACCAACAAGAGAGATTTGTGGAGCACGAATTAAGGGGGCACAACAAGTTTAACGCATAAGCATTATTCATACACGAACTCATGAATAAAAATGCATACCACCGGCAACAGCGCCAGAAAGATGTTGTAGCTCCTAGAGATAGCCTTGAGTTGCAAAAGACCAGTGCCTAGGACATCTTGAAATCAAAGGTTAGATGTAGACGATTTTATGGGTGCCTCTGACAAAATATTGATAAAGAGAATAATGATCGTGGTGGTTCAGGAATGGTGAAGACTTTGGAGTTTGATTCATGTGAATTACCCTATACTGCGAGAGGGCTCAGGAGGTTGTATGGCTCGGTGGCTTTTCAAATGGGCCAAGTATGGAACAATGAGCAGACGCTTTCAAAATATGCAGAGGTGCTGAGAAGGAACAGAGGAGGAACCCGCGAGAGGCAAGCTTAAAATTCTTAAGAATCTGTCTCCCGTGAACTCAGAGGAAGCAGATGTAGGTGGAATGTGACCAACAAGAGAGATTCGTGGAGCGCGAATTAACGGGGCACAACAATTTTAACACATGAGCGTTATTCATACACGAAATCATGAATAAAAATGCATACCACCGACAGCTACATTACACGAATCATCAAAACAGCAGAGCATGGAAAGATGATTATACATAAACAGGAGATGGCTAATAAACAAGAGAACACAGATACATACTACTCATTGCTCCATCTGGAATCCAAATAAACAACGTTGTATATCATATTATGTTCAAAACAGCTCTCCCAAATATGTATCTCAAAGCACAAAGAGCACAGTCATATAGAACTACAGCAAAAATTCTCCAAAAATTCTGAACCTTTCTTTCCTCTCTGAACTCTCTACATATAGAGTTCTCCTGGAAGGTTTACAATCGAATAAACTTCCATGATCGACCCACACATGTGAAAATCAAAACTATCATAACCAATCACAAAGTGTGCATCGAGCAATCACTCTCATAATCAGAAAATCAAAACAGAATCAAGTGAAATCGAGATTTCAACAGCAAACATCATAATCAAACAATAAAAGAAACAACATAGTTGGCCATGGATGCCGAATCCGAGAATCTTCAAAATGGGGCGGCGAGAAGTAACCGTCAACAATAGGCAGTCTGGCTTCCATCACATGATTCCACCTGTTGTAGAAAGCCTCCACTCCCTTATTCTCATGATTTCGACTTAACCGTTATGAAATGGCTAGTCGTGCTGCACGTGCCTAGCTCTTTAGCGGAGATTTCCTGGACAAACTGAATAAACAATAGTTGTGTTTGTTCTGCCAAAAATGCATGTTGTGCTTAACTTGCAAAACCGGAGACTAGATTTCGGAGGGGGGCATGTCCGGTTTGTGGTATTGGATTGGGGGGGTGCGAAATCATTGCAGGTCGACACGTAGCACTAGAGGCGATTTCCAAAACTAGCCATTTCGGACCACCACCCCTCCCCCCCCCCTTCGGGGTCAACCTTCGAAAGGTGAGGGAGGGCCAAAATAGATCATGAGTCGTTGGATGCGTGATGGGGAGCGAAGATGAGGGGAAGATGGCCGAAGTGATGGTGGAGTTAGCGAGATTATTAACATTGAAAAGAGCGGAAAAAAAGGCAGTGGATGGGCTTTGATGACATGGTGGAGGTGGGCCTGCCCGCAGATCGCAATCGGGAGTTTTTGTCATGAGCAGTGGAGGTAAATGTTATAAGCTGCGAAGTGCGATGTGCGATGGCAGAAAGGCAACATGGAATGACGGAGGTGGGGCACAACTTATATCGCAAATCGCAATCGGGAGTCGAGAGATTTTTGCTTTGAGAGACGGGTGGTGACTGTTAAAACTTGTGATGTGCGAAGTGCGGATAGTGGAAGGTGACGTGGCAAGGAGGTGGGACCGCCCACAAATCGCAAATCGGGAGTTTTGCTATGAGAAGCAGAGGTAAATATTATAAGTTGCGAAGTGCAATGCGCGAAGGGCGATGAACGGAGGGTGACATGGCAAGACGGAGGTGGGGCTGCCCGCAAATTGCACATCGGGAGTTTTGTTATGAGAAACGGGAGGTAAGTGTTATAAGTTGTGAAGTGTGATGTGTGAAGGGCAATGAGCGGAGGGTGACGTGGTAGGACAGAGGTGGGGTCGCCCGCAAAATCGCAATCGAGAGTTTTTGTTATGAGCAGCGAAGGGTAAATGTTATGATCTGTGAAGTGCGAAGTGCGATGAGCGGAGAGGTTGGTGATGCGAAAAGGTTAGTGGTAAGAGCTCTTTCTTCTTTTGACTGCGGGGTGTCCGCCCGACCCGCGCTTGAAGTGCTTGACTTTCACTTTAGCTGCTCCCGCTCTTTACTTGCTTAACTCTGATGTTGCCTTATCTGTTCATAAAAACCACAAGCCAGCAAGTACCATGACCAAGGCTCAGACCCTTGACCTAAATATGCTTCCAAGACCTTGATACAACTTCTTCAAACTTGATTCTTTTCTTTGTCACCAATCTACACTATTTTGTAGTTAGGAAGGTAAATCTCATATTTACCTTCCTCACTTTCTCCTACTTTTAAGGCTGCCTTCCTTCTTATGATCTATGTCCAAACTTCAGCAAATTCTTCCTTGACTGAGATAACTAAAACAAATCCGCAGTTGACACCCTAAAACCGCTTCCTGAAATCCGCGATCACACTTATAGAAAGTCCGCACTTATTGTACCTCTGGAATCCAAAGTTGATGTACCTTAGATATCTGCACTTGCTGTATCGAATGATCTGCACGGCATCACCATCATATAACAAGAAATTAGTCCTAAAATTCTCCAAACTCCACGCTGAACAACCTTCCCATAAATCTGCACTGAAGCTTCTTTAAACAATCCGCAAATTGTCTCTGTATAACACACTTAATTTCCCTTGATCTCCGAGCTTACTCCTGCCTCGAGTCCGCACTGAAACTTCGCACTTCCTTCTACTCTTTTATTCGCAATCCACCTCAAAACTATCCGCAAATCTATCTCTGTGTTGACCTTTGACATTGTTCAGAAATGATCCGCAAGTTCAGGTATATAGAGTGGATTGTTCCAACTATTAGGCTGACCATCCAACCAAGCTTTAGGCCGACTTGTCCACTGTGAAAAGGCCGACATGAAGTGTGATTTCTTCAGTATTTAATGTGGCATTCTCCACTGTAAATACAGCATGTCTTTCATCGTTGACTGAGGGTTGTTGTGAGCTAGTCTTCCACCCTAGTTTGAGGGTTGTTAGGTGTCCTTCTTCCACAAGGTCTTGGAGCATATATTTGCTAGATGAACACGACACTTAATTACATTTTATACCTAGAAGACACAAACCTAATAGACATCAAGAAGAAGTCTATTAACCTATATAATAAAATCTTGCACATGAAACACATGAAGCAAGTGCAACAAAATACATTTTATTATCTTTGTCTTTTATATAAATACATAATTACGTAGTCAACATGAAGACCGGCCTAGTTACAATTTTCAACATTTATGTCATTTTCTGAGTATTTGGATTATTTTGACACTCGTTTTCTAGCAATGTGGATAATCCGGGAAGTTTTTTAATAAATGATCACCACATGAGTCTAAAAACCAAAAACAAGTCACTAAAAATTTTGTTGAAGGAGTTATGCATATCATGAAATTTTGGACACGCTAAAATGATTATTTTATTAATATATAACTCTTATTATACTTAAGAATTAATCATATCTTAATTTAACATTTTCTTGTTACTTTAATTGAACTAATCATTAAAAGCTAGATTGTATAGCCTTTAATACCAAGTTTAAGTTGGAATGACACTCATAAGTATAATCTTGTTCAATGTGAGATAAGATCCATAGAAATTTGTTAATTTTTTTCTGAAATACTCATTTAAACCAATATGCATATGCTTTAATAGCAATTTTAAGATGTTTGTTGATAAATCTAACCCTGTTTGAAGTGAGACTAGTATGGGCTAAAGGGGTAACTTGGTTGGGCTGAGAGAATGGTTGGCTTGATGTGGTTAGGATGGGCAATGGAATGCATTTAGGGAGGGGTTGGTTAGTGTAAGATTTGGGGTTTAAAGATGAAGAATTCAAGGCAAGAAAGATATTGGTTTGGAACTTTCAAAAGCCACTGATATGGTCAAGAGTGGAGAGACAATTTGAAATAGGCATAAGGGAGTGTGGAACAACTTAAACATTTAAATAAGAATCATTTTTCAATCTTATTCAATCAAAAATTCGGTGTTACTTATGTCAGATATTTGATGAAAAAGAATGGATAATGTTGAACCTAGTTTGCTAGGCAATTTATGGCCAATAACATCCAAAACACACATTATGAGTACATCACCAAATCTATATTATATTGTGTCAAATCGCTGCACAGGGGGTCCCTTGTCCCACGACAAGGGGATATCATACATCATTTTGAGTCTGGCTAGGCCATGACCTTTAAAAGAGTGTTATTATTGTTAGTGTGTTGAACACGCCAAACTCTTGACAAACTATTCCACTCGAGTAAGGGTGTCATAGTTTACATGCATATATACATTTATCTTTACTACAATTAAATTTTGAACATACCAAACCTTAAGTTTCACATTTTGAAAACAAATCCCTTATTTTCTTTCCTAAACTGCAGGTGCTCAGTGAAGTTCATCTTAGAAAACAGGGCAGGCAAAAGGTCCAGTATTTTCCCTTTCCTATTAGCATTTTCACTCTCTTTCGTAATTCTGCTTCATCATTCAATGTGTATTATCATTCTCATGCAGAAGTAACTTGCCAGGACATAACAGTCATAATTTAGACCATAAAATACACTCAAATTCCGAAACAAACATCCAAGGACAATAAAAAATGGGATCCCCTCTCCATTTGCCCTATAAGGTGGTTAATAGTAGCCTGTCTCCTTCCTCAAACTCATAATCTCTAACAATATAGAACGGGTGCTGTTTAAAACGCCTATCAAGCATCCAAAACAGACTCAAAATTTTACAATCCATTAATCAGAATAGAGATGCCTCCAGCAAAAGAAACCTCACCGCTGTAATTTTATGACAATGATTTGGAGCAAAGCATAAGGCAGTCATGTGATTAAATCCGACATTGCAGCCTAAGGGCCCTGCCATTATAGCTATCAGCTGCACAAACTGCTAGCTACACCTTTCCTTTCTCTACGCCTAATCAGTAAACTTTTACTCGGACTAAACTCGGACTCGCATTTTGTTTGGACCACGCAGAAAAAGAGAGACAAACAAGCTTGACTTCCTCTAAACATAACCCTGAGTAAAATCGATCATCATCCTGATGTCCCCGCAACTCCAACTCTTTTATGTAAATGTTCTGCAAAAAGATCGATCTGCGCAATGGGGGCTTTGGCTAACTAGTGAAATCAACAAAGACTTAACACATGCACCAGGGTTCGGTTCCATTGTCGCTGTAATCTTACCCATGTACACAGTAAATTCAAAAAAATGCTGAGGTGGGGGTGCAAGTCCTGGACAATTTTTGGAAGAAATGCCCTGGCCCCTAATCCAAAGTAAGCAAGTTTTGTTCAGTGCACCCCCCGACTTTGGAATGTGTTTCTCGAAACACCTTCCAACAAAAAAGGTAGATCTGGCTTTGGTCATTCAATGGGAATGAGAACAGAGGTGCATCGAAAACCTACAGGATTGGACTCTAATGACGGATTCTACTCAGAATTTTGTGGAAAGAAGTACAATTCACATCTAAAGACGGATTCTAACTCAGACATTTTGTTCAAATTTAATACAGAATTCGAAGTTCCAATGATGAGATGAGATTCATTCATACCAGTTCGCAGTGACATCCTACGGAGCCGGGGGCGGCATTCCAGATTTCAATGGAAGCGTCCTCGCGGGCGACTGCAACTTGAGATTGATCAACGCTCGTTGCAAGTGCTACTACTGCCGTTGGCTTCCAGTCCACGGACCTTTCCCTGTGAACTTCTAACATCTCCACAGTTTCAACAAAATACTACCAAAGCCACTTAAAAATAAACCGTAGACGAAAACTTGCGGCGGCAAAAGAATCAGAGAAGTGCCCGCTTTCTGTAAAGCCCTCGTTAAAACCCTTGCAGAGAAAATCCCTGAGAGGAATATTTTGAGGGTGAATGGATTGCTCTGATATCCAATACAGTTGGGTTCCAATAACATTACAGAGAGAGACAGAGACCAGAGGCTTTTGACCGTTAAACCGCTAAACCCCCACGGACTTTTAAGCGAATTTGGGCCAAGAAATTTCAATATGAACGCAGAAACTCTGTAATAAGTTTACATGAAAGCTTTAGGGTTTGTATGGAAACGACAGAGGATAAAGAGACTCGAGAGTTTTGAGAGACGAGCAGGAAGCGGCAGGAGGGTTCGCGAGAAAACAGGTTGTCGAGGTGGCGGCCATGGCGTCTAAAAGTAAAAGAGCATGAGTACAGAGACGCTTACAGCTTTAACTCTCCCAACCCCCTTCAAACCCACGGTTGCGATAGCAAAATCCCTTTTGGGGCTTATTGGGAATACGAGTTATTATTATTATTATGATGGAACAAAATTCTATCATGCAGATGTCAAATATCACAATAAAGCATACGGAAATCGAGGATATATATATATATAAAATCTAAGAAATGCCTTGCAATATTTTTGCATGTGTACCAAGAGAATTAGAGTCATAATTGAAGTACTAGCTTATCGTTGTTTTATCAAGTGACTTAAATTTAAACGCTACAAAGTTTAAAATTTTTAATAGTTTTCATGCTTATTAGGAATTTGTAATAGTTTTCATGCTTATTAGGTTGTAATTAGTTTATTTTTTATAAGTTTTGGAGGGTTTTTTTCTAATTTCTCAGATTCAAGGTGTAAATTCTCTACTATTCAAGTATCTAAATTCTCTACCATTCAAGTATCTCACAAGTTTTGGTGCTAAACTTATATGTATGTAGTAAAAAACTAAATTTAAACAATAAAAATTAAGAGTTGACCCAAAAAAATGTTGTGAAATTATAACCAAAAAATTCCAAAATGTACAATGGTTAGCCAAAATATTAGATTTATAATAGATATATTGTATTTGTGCCTTTATTTTTATGATTAATTATTTATATTTAAATGTATATTAAAACTTAGTGATTATATTTTTATAAAGATTTGTAAAGTTATACTATGAATAGTCGATGCTTACAAATTATGTATGTTATAAATATATTTTTCATTCAATTTTACATGTGCTTTATTTAAAGTCATTTCAAAGCACCGAAAATCCTAAGTTTAAAGAATGTAATAAGTACAAGCATATGTGTTGCGCTCTATAAATTGTATCTCTTTTTTACTCATCAAAACTCATTAGCATATTCATCTTGACACCATTATGACTTCTTTGGGATTGCATTTAATGTTAATATGAGGAAGAGGAGAAAGTAACGACAATGTTTGCACTACATGTGATCAGAATGGGAACTACGTGCAATTACTATAACTTGTTCAAATGAGACCCTAGATGCCCTCCTTACATTCATAAGAACCCACAAGTTTCCTCTCTCTCACTCTTCTTTGAGTAAAAGAATCAAAGTTGGGAAAAAAAACTTTCCTTTAATGGTTGACTTTGTATAATTAGTTGCATTGATTATAATATCGAATAGCCTTCTAATTGTTTGCCACAAGTGACTCTAATCTAAAATGGGTCATCATATAATTTGTCATTTGTTTTGGTACTTTCTAGGTGGAAAATTAAAGTTGTTGACTTATAGGGCCCATTTTAATTACAAGTCCTATTGGGAAGATTTGGGATCTATAGCCTTCTAAATTTTGTTCAAAGCCTTGATCAGACATTTTTAGGGTCAAAAAATTGCAAGCATGGCTTCCAACCTCTCATTGTTGTTCTACCATTTGAGCATTTTCCAATATGGTAAAAATCACCTCGATGGGAGTTTATAAGTTGAGTTATGCTTCTCGTGTTAATTTTTAGGGCTAGATTGATCTATGGTGTAAATAATTTCATTTTTTAACATTTTCAACATATTCCATTCACCCCATATAATCATAAGCAATTATATATAGAAAACATTAGCATAAACATAAACAATGTTGTGGAACATAAAGGAACATTAGAAGAAAATCATACACAATAGAGACACGAGGATTTAGGTCAAAGACCGGAGGAAAACTTCACAAAGGGGGAAACCCATAATCAAATCTTCTTCTTCTTATATATTCATCAAATGTCCAACTAAGATACAAGGTACAATAATAATGAGAAACGAGTCTTTCAACATCATTCACATAGGGCCTACTAGGCCCAACCCTAGATCATATAAGATGCCCATAAGATGGCAAGAGACAAGCCTACCTAGGAGGTATTAAAAAGCCCTCCATAAGACCTCTGATAGATCTCCATATCAATGTCACAAATAGCATATATCTTTGTCATGTACTGTTGCCATAAATATCAATGTCATAAGGACAATCCATACATCATTGTCATAAGCACAAAAATTGCTTTTCCATACATCATTGTCATAAACACAAGAATAAATTTATCATGCATCATTATCATAAGCACAAGAATAACTATGTTATACATCATTGTCATAAGCACAAGAATAACCCTACCATACATCAATGGTGTAACCACAAGAATTGTTGAAGAACGCAACTAGTGTCGGTCTTCATAATTATTTGTCAAAAGAAAAAATTATTATAAAAGACAAATATTTTTGAAGTATGGGTTTCATGCTCTTTTTAGGTCATAGCCTCCATTGAAGGCTTTTAGGTTTTTTCAAGTGTCAAGAGAGGCATTTTCATATTTAATAGACCCTTCTTTGGCTTTTGCATCATGTAAAAAAAATATTTTTGAGTCAAAATAGTCATTTTGTCTCTCCTCACCAAGTCGGCCCTATCCTGGAGAAGTTGGCCCT
This sequence comes from Pinus albicaulis, assembly GCA_034641835.2. Classification (NCBI taxonomy): domain Eukaryota; kingdom Viridiplantae; phylum Streptophyta; class Pinopsida; order Pinales; family Pinaceae; genus Pinus; species Pinus albicaulis. Next base: position 851,339,415 of record CM076575.1, on the reverse strand, counting down.
GTTGGAGGCGATTCGACCCTATGGAAGCAGTACAAATAGAGGCAGCTTGACTTGCTTGGAAGCACTCACACACAAGTTCGATCTACAAAGAGAAAGAGGATGAAAAAAAAAAAGAGTGCAATGCAAGAGAAAAAGACCTAATCCAAAAAAGAAGGAAATTCAAAGTTTGTGGGCTCTCACATGTGTGAAGTTTTATATGGTTTTTGGAGTGAAGCTTGGGTCGAAATTTTTGAATTAATTTCAGGTTCAGAATTCTGAAGTTGGGGGTCGAAATTCTGGATTGAAGTTGCATTTGAAGAATTTAACACTTGGAAACTTGGGTTGAGATCATCTGCTTAAAGGAATAAATTTGGGATGAGATCATCTACTTGAAGGGAGGGTTGAATTGGTGATTGGAGGAGGTATTTGTCTAGGTCTTAAAGGTCTTAGATTGTCTCATCTTAATTTGTATCTACTAGTGGAAGAGCTGGACTGGGTTTTCCCCTAGATAGGGGTTTTGCCTTAGTTGAGTGCCTACATCTTGTGTCCCTTGTTCTTGTGATCTTCATATGCATTTAATTTTGTAATTGCTTGATGAAAGACAATGTAATAAAGAAGTAAAAGAAGCCAACATAAATCACAAGTAATTTTCAAGAAAGAGTAATCAAACCCTATTTCCTACATGCATTGATTTCTCAACATGGTATCAGAGCTAAAGTGAAAGAAGGACTAGTTGAATATCACTTTGTTGGTTAATCTTGGAAGAAAAGATCACTCTCTCAATGGCAAGTTATTTGAAGATTGGAATCAAGCTCATGACAATTGCAGGAAGTTGGGTTGGAAGGATCATCTTAAAAACTATCTAGGAGAATCAAGAGTGAAGGATTCTTGGTTGCACTTACATGTACACTTGACGATGATAATGCATGGATTATTGATAGTGGAGCCTCAAGACACATGATAGGAGAAAGTGGTCATATTCATACTCTATCAAGAGAATCATCATCACATGCAGTGGAGCTTGGAGACAACAACAACTATGTATTCAATGGCCTTGGATCTACATTATTGAAGGTCAAAAGTGGAGCAAATCTACACCTCAACAACATCCTCTATGTCCTAGGTTTAAAAAGAATTTACTTTACATTTCTTATTTAGAAGTTAAAGGAGATAGAGTTTCTTTTGTATATGGTAAAGTTTTGGTTTGGGGAAAAGATTGTACCTTTGAAAAGGCAATGGCTATTGGAATTCGTGAAGGAAGATTATATAGAGTTATACTCCATCTCCTCAAGCCCTTGTTCATATGGAAATTAGTCCCATCGAACTTTGCATAGAATATATAGACATCTTCACTACAAGATAACACCCTCTCTAAGTCAAATGGTGAAAGGCATCCCCAACATCAAGGAGGACCATGAAGAAGTATGCAAGAGATGTGCCTTGGGAAATAATACTAAGAAACCCTTTACAAACAGTGATACGAGATCTAAGGAGATATGAGATCTCATTCATTCTTATGTATATGGGCCCATGTATAATAAATCTTTTAGAGACCACCAATATTATGTGACCTTCGTTGATTATCACTCTAGAAAAATTGGCTCCATATTCTCAAGACAAAGGATGAAGTATTTGAGAAGTTCAAGGGATCTAGATCTAAAGTTGAGACCCTAACCAAAAGAAAGATAAAAACTTTGAGATCCGACAATGGAGGTGAATACACTTTAAAAGAACTTATAACATATTGTAAAGAAGCATGAATTAAGAGGGAACTCATTGTTCCCTACGACCCCGAACAAAATGGAGTAGTAGAAAGGAAGAATATAACCATTGACAAATGCATAAGGACTCTGATATTTGATCAAGTCCTACCAAAGTTTCTATGGGGAGAAGCAACCATGATAGGAGAGTACATACAAAATAGAAGTCCTCATATAATCCTTGACAATATGACACTTGAAGAAGTGTTTCCAGGGACGAAGCCAAGTGTAGACCATCTTTGAATCTTTGGATGTCCTGCATATATTCATGTTCCAAAAGACAAGCAAAATAAATTAGATTGTACAAGTATAAAGGTATATTTGTTGGTTATAGCCTTTCATCAAAGGCTTATAGAATCTACATCAAAGAAGATAGATGAATTAAAGTTAGCGGAGATGTTATATTTGATGAAAATCATGCCTACAATAATACAAGGATATATCAATCGAATTTGATGAAGAATATGTACCACTATTGGCTTAAGGGGTCCTGACCTGGGTTCAGAGTATTTGCGCAACCAACAAAACCCTCCAACTACTAGCCCTTTCGGTAGTGATCTGCTTGCGAAGACCAAAGTCTCACCTGAAGCAGTATGGGGGGGAAGGGGGGTGCTGGAACCATGTTTCTGCACCCTAAGGGAGCTTTTGATGTGGTAGATATAATCAGAATTACTGCAGACAATATAACAGATTTGCGCACAATGGTAAAAATATCTTATCCTTCCACAGATTATCACAGACTACTTCGATATAAGTTTGTGTGTAGTAGTTAATTGTAATTCATTCAAATCTACTTATCTAACGTAGACTAATACTTGTGCACATATGAAATTAACCATTTACTGAAGTAAATAAGCAACAATAGAACAGATCTAGATCTACAACGGATAACACTAAGATAGTAAATCACATAAGAATCTGATTTCGCCAAAAATGCCTTCCTTATTAAGAGATTTGCAATTCAGTACAATCTATTTTTCTGTGCACACAGCAACAGAGTCCGCACAAAGCTCAAGACTTAGGTCTCCGCACATACAGCCAACGGGAGCCTTTCCACCCAGACAAAATCTCATACTAACAAAGATGCATAACAAAACTGATCCAAGATTCCATTCATCTCCTTCATCACTCGACTCTTACATATTTATATTATCAAAAAGCGCACATAACATGGTCTCAAACCATGGTTTGAGACTCATGGTTTTTCCCTTTAACCCTTTACAATAATTAAGGGACTTTGACCTGCCAAAAATTCCCTTTGACCATCTGCGCACAATGCGTACAAAAAAACTTAAACAAAATTATCCCAAAAAGTACCCCAAGAGGTCGTGCTCCAATAGGCCCCCAACATAATCTCGTGACTCAGGGCGATCGCCTTCATCTTTGCCTTCAATGCTTCCACAAAGCTTTTGAGTGGCACTATGACGTCAATTGTTTGTGTGGCAGCGCTCTGTGCTTCATCCACCAACTTGGTTGTTGTTGGCCCCTCAGTTGCCAGGCTAATGCTACGTTGATTCTATTGCAGCCTTTTGAGGGTGTTATCGAGGTTTTGTAAAAGCTACAGGGCTTTCTCAGCCTAAGGATGCATCTGTGTCTCAAGTAGTTGCTAGTGTCAGCGCAGGTCCTCAATCTCCATCTATATGGCCTTGATTTCATGTAGTATGGCAAGCCTTTGTGTTGTCACCAAGGTTGGTTCTGCCATTCTTATCTCTGAGAATCATCTCTTTAATCCATAGATCATTCCTTAATTGTTGGGCCATTGGGTCGTTCTAAATCCAAACACCCATGGCCTCATCCAAACGTGTGCCACATTCTGCAATTGTTGTTGCGACACTGGCAGTTTCTACCTTTACTTCAGTCGCACGCTATGCTCGGGCCTCCAACATTGTCTCTAGTTGGAGCTTCATTTGCAGATCGGCAATCTTCTGCTAAATTTTTGTGCATAATGTTTTAGCGCGACAACCAGTATCTCTAAAATTTCTATTAGCGTAGCTGTGGTAGGGACAATGACTTCTGGCAGGTCACTGCACAAGCGATCAATCATGGCTTCTAGCGCGACGCATCGAACCTCGGTCGCTCGACGTGCCTCCTCTAAATTATGTTGCTCCTTCTGCATCATTGCTACTTGCTGCTGAGATTTTGTGGCCACTTTGAAGGCGTGGGCCTCTCAGTACTACAACTCATCCACAATCATTGTGTGTATGGCATGGAGATTTCCTCCAGGTAGCATCACCAGATTGAAGCCAACCTCTGCACAGGCTTGCACATTAGTGTGCAAGTCAGGCTGCTCTATTGTAACAGCAGGTCTAGGAATCTGAATCATCCGACTGTCCAAGGGGGATGGCAACACCATGCTGATGGGTTGCGCGCTCATTTTTCAGAGGCTGAATGTCATCACACTCGCTTGCATTTTCAGATCCTAAAGACCCGACTGTACACCCTCGAGAAATGATTTGTATTGGGCTTCCATATCATTCCATAGGTCCTTAGTGGCAATCTTGACCGTGTTCTCAATTTCGTTGAGGTCTTATTCTGTGAGGGTCAGGTCCTTTTTCCTTCCCTGCTTGGATCCCTTCCTTTTTTTACGTGGGCCTTGGGAGGCCTTAGATCCTCTCTTAGTTCCTTTTTTTTTTTTAATATGCAGATCAAGTCGCGTCTTGCATTTCACTGTCGTCCTTCTAATCTTCCTCCTTCTCCAAATCAATCATCTCCCTTGTTGTGGTAGGCTCGGGCTCTACCTATGTATCGTTGCCTTTCTGTTCAATTTCCTTCTATGATTTCTTTGACATGCACGGCTTGGTAGGAGTCTTTGGCACAGACGAGGAGGCACCCCCAATGGTGTGCAACTCTAATCATGCAGGCAACCACTCAGCTGTTATGTGCACCAGGTCATCATCTGTGACCAGGTATGGCAGTTCGTACCATACTCCTTCCGTAACGCACTTCGCGCGGATGTGCATGTTATGAAAGGTGGCTTTAAAATCTGCGACATGCTTGTATTGTTCATAGAGAGTCGATGATAACCGCGACCTTGACTGGATCGCCTGAAATAAGGTAGAGTCGAAGAGTATCCAGAAAAACTTATTCTCCGTGATTCTGGAGGGAATATTAGAATGCCATACTATGGCATATCACGTGGCTTCACATAGGTTTGGCTCAATGTCAGGGAATTGGGTGTCCTTCGGTGTCTTCCACCCAATTAGCACGATGAGTAGTAGCAACCAAGCATAATAGAAATTCTTTTCTTCCTCCTGTACTTCTCGAACATTAGCCAAAAATTCAGCACAAATGTTTTTGGACCAGTTGAATTGCATGCCCTTCTCACACTGCCTAGCTAACGTGATTACATGGGCTGGAAATTCCCACAGTCAACACTTTCACATCATCTTGCATACGAGGATCAACGTGCCAATCTAAATTGTTGGGTCATTGATCTCATGGACCATGAACCCCTGGGTATTACACAATACCTTGAATTTGTCCTTAACATCCTCAACAACTTTATTCTCTTGGATTTTTCTTCCAAAATTCATCGTAGGGTCCTCCCCCTGGTCAGGCAGGTTGGTGATATGATGTATTAGTGTAGCATCAATTGGAATAAGCCCCCCTAACCACAGGCAGTTTTCATGCACTAGGATGGGTAGTTGGCGCACACATATGTCATTGATAGGGCTACACCAAAAATGAGGAACGTGCAAGAGGTTTATTAACCCCGATTTCTCCAGGTCCAATGCCCAGGACTTCGATTCAACCCTCACCACCCCACCGTCGTAGGGGATATTCTCCAGGTACATTGAAGGTGCAAGCTCAGGGAATTTCTCCTGGTCATTCAGGTCCCAGTCTTCCATCTTTAACAGTGGGATTTTTGCGAACATATCTCCTTCAACTAGCACGTCTTCAGGGATCAACGACATGTTGAGATACAACCGCACCTTGTCTAAATATTTTAGGACCTTCACTGAGGATTTTTGCGGCGCTACATATGCAAGTAGCCACAATATGGGATCAACCACCTTGATGACATCCTCTTCCATAATTGTTTCGGGCAGGTCATCCATAGGTCACTTATGGCGCTTAACGGCGGTCGACCGCATGGTAACTTTCGGGACCTCGAGGACTGCCCCTTCTTATATTTCTACGATTGGGGCGCAGGCGCAGGGGTTTCAGTGATCGACGTAGGGGTCTCTGTTGCCAGCGTAGAGGTCTTGCGACGCCGAAGGGGTAGGTTTAGTGGTGGTCATACTTGGCGGAATTAGGTACCCCAGTCCACGGTGGCACAACTCCTCCTCAAATAGTGGATTGAGTCCAGACATAAGCTTCCAACAACACACACAGAGAAAAGAGCACAAATCACATGGTACGCAAAGGGAACTAAGGCGACCCTTCCTGTTATATTTATAACGTAGGCGTGACCTAAAAAATTTTATGTGCATTAATGTAGCCCCATCAATGTTAAAACAACTCCAAATCTGGCATAATCTCCTCATTAAATGAATTTTAGCCGCTCCTCCAAATGGTAAGAACGTTGTATGGTCCAGATTTATTGTTCCAACAGCCATATTCTGGCACCTTTGCGACTGATTCAACCATCTAGCGCAGCTGCTGCGCGATCGTCGCACTTGTCTGCACATCCGCCATTCTTGTTGCGCATACTTGTACTTCTGGCCATATAGTCATTTGGTGTGTGCAAGGAGAGGGTCATCCTTGTATGGTTTCAACCAAGTTCCATTTACATACCTAGGAAGGTCTTCTCTGCTTAATGTGGCCAGGAGTACCGCACATCCCTTTGTGATTTCCTTGACGATATACAGTTTGAGCCAATGCATTTGAACTTTCCTAGGTGGCATGCAAACTTGATGTCATATAACAAAACCATATCCTCTTCTTTAAATGCCTCCTGTATAATGTGCCTGTCATGCCAAGAATTTTCTCGCGCCTTTTTCACTGCTAATGGAACCCTGCAATGAATTGGTCCTCTTATAGCGCGACCAACTGTGACAATCGTTCTTCCATAATATATTTCTCAGCCATATTAATGATTGTTGCAATGCGCAAACATGGGACAATACACTCCATGGGCATAACAACTTCCTGCCCATACACCATTCTGAAAGGTGTCTTCCCTGTCAACTTCTTGAATTTGGTTCTATATGCCCACAGAATCGCAGGTATGCGCACATCCCAATCATTTCGAACGGCATTGCAAATCTTAGTGAGCGCAGTTTCACATATCTTATTAAAATCTTCCATCGCACCATTTTCCTACAGATGATATGGAGTACTCTTCAAATGATGAATCTGGAATTATTTTGTCATATCTTGAATAGTTTCATTCACAAAGTGTGTACCCTGATCTCTCATAAAAGGCTTAGGGCACCCAAACCGAGTCAAGATGTTCTAAAAAATGAAGTGTGTAGTTGTTTCTGCACTACAATCCTTCACAGGATTAGCCTTAGCCCATCTGGTCACATAGTTTGTCGCAATGATTATGTAGCGCGCACGTGTCTTCTTTCCTACGGGGTTGATGGGTTCGACAAAATCAATGACCAATTTGTCAAAAGCTTGCAAAGTCACTTATGGGTGCAGGGGAATTTCATCTCTGTGTGAGGGTATCCCCATCCTTTGACATACATCACAAGCACGACAATACTCATGTGCATCATTGTGCACCGTGGGCCACCACAACCTAGCCCATAAAATATTCTGCGCAATTTCTTTCCCTGCATAGTGACCTCTTGCAACTCCTCCATGAGCCTCGAATAATATATCCCTTCTTTCGAATTCCAACACATACCTTCTTAGGACTTCATCTGCACCCATTTCATGCAGCTAGACAATAATCAAAGTAAATCAGTTGTGCGCGTGAACAACTCTTTCTTCTGTTTCAGTGTATATTTTGTGGGCTTCTTTGGTCACATGCACATAAGCAGATGAGCCAAAAAATTTAAAGTATGAAACATCAAGTTTCTTACCAGAAAAATCCTCATCTGGTGTACTCATTCCAAGTATCTGATGAGGACTACAGTTTTGCACAAAGACCGTTGTGTTTCATGCCTCCGCCCACAAATGCAACGGTAGGCCTCGATCATGCAACATCGCTCATGCTGCACCCACAATTCTTTCTTCTTTTCTACAAAATTTCTTGAATTCATTGGAGGTGTACTGACCACCATTGTCGCTCCTAAGAGCCTTCACATGCTTACCCGTGTCTTTCTCCACTAGTGCTTTGAACTCAAGAAATTTTTAGAACGTATGATCTTTCTTCTGCATGAAGTAGATCCAACACTTTCTAGAAAAATCATCAACAAAGATCACATAGTAATTATGCTTTGTTGTCGAAGCAGTAGAGAATGGCCCACACACGTCTGAGTGAACTCTCTCAAGGATTTATGAAGCTCGGTTATCCTTCTTGTGAAAAGTGGCCTTTGCATACTTCTCCATAGTACATCCCTTGCAGGTGTCTATCTGTGCAAGAGTACCCTTGGGAAGACCCGTAGAAATCTGTTGCATGACCTTCAAGGATCTGTGGTGTAGATGGCCCAATCTCCTATGCCATAACTCACCCTCATCTCGAATCACCACTTTGTCTGCCTTACCCATCAACGTTGTGCAGCCATCTACATCAATTTTATAGAGATTCTTCACACGAATCCCAATATTCTTGGCTTGTCTTGTGGCTTTGTGTCGAAGGAAATCTTTCCCTTCACTGAAAACCACATCATAGCCTCTATCCTCCAAAATTATGACTGGAACTAATTTTTTCTTCAAGCCTGGTACATGCATTACATATTTTAATAAGAAGGGATTACCTGACTGTCCCTGGAAGGTAACTATACCAATCCCGGTAGCATTGTACCACTCGTCATCACCCATTTCGATATGCATCTGGAGGTCCTTCTCCTCCAATCTACTAGAAATTTCTTTGTCTCCCGTCATGTGGAAATATGCACCACTATCCAAGTACCACACCAATCCCATTGCACTTGAAACCATGCATGTGATGAGAAAGAAGTTAAGCTCAAATTGCGAGGCCAAAGCCTCACTAGCTATAGATACTGAGGCTTTCTTGTTATTTTTCTTTTGTGGACAATTAGTGGCATAATGTCCATGCTCGTGACAGTTAAAACACTTCACTTTGGACATGTCGTGCTTCTTGCCATATTTTCCGGACTGAGATTTGGAATGGAATTTCTTTCCTTTCCCCTTCTTCACCTTGGCATACAAAGCGCAATTTTCTTCATCATCTGCCTTAGATGAAGATCCATCCCTAGTATTCTGCCTGAATTCTTCTTGCACCAAATCTGACCAAAGTTGTTCCCAAACTGGGAGCTTCTCCCTCCCATTGGCAGAGTCCTGATAACTATGCCAACTCTTGGGAAGTCCTAGAAGAGCTAGGCTCACCAAGTCATCATCTGTGACAGTAATTCTGACGCTCCCAAGCTCATCCCGACATTGGACAAACTTTGTTAAATATTTCGGAATGGTGTCACCTTTCTCCATTTTGATTTTCCTGAGCTTGTCCTTCAATGCCAATTTTCTATGATCACTGCTGCTCTAAAACATATCTATGAAAGCTTTCCACATTGCATATGGTGTCGCTTTGCCATGGAGACTTGACACAATGTGGTATCGTACTCCCTCTAGTAAGATCCTCCTCGCCTTTGCAACCTTCTTTTGCCAAGCATCAAGATTTGTGGCATCTGATGTAGCAGGTTTGGGACTGTCATTATCAAGGAATTATTTCAACCCATTGTCCTCCATCTTGTCTTTCCACTTAACATAATTGGAACTGCCCTCAAGTGCATACTCCAATCTCAAGCCATTGAAAGTCATCTCGATCCTGATTCGCCTGTCGCACCAAGAATAATTTTGCAAAATTGAATTCTATTCAGTCACAAAATCAACTTCTCCTCCACTATAGTGATTTCATGTGCTCTTATACCATGTAGAAATTATACAAACATATGTATATCAATGTATTCAATCTAATCATGCGATATGCTAAAGCAAGATATTGAATCCTTCTACAAATCAATTGCGGAAAATAAACATGATCGCTAATCACAACAAGTGCAAAAAAAGAAGAAGGGGGGGGATAATTTCCTGGGGAAATCCTACTGCTCAAAATGCCTCTATTTTCTATTTTATATTCACCATGGAGTCATGAAACAATTACAATGCACTCTTCTCACAAGAGTCTCCTGCACTCTCACAACTGTCTCACACTGACCCAGACAAAATTGGCCAACACTTAGCCAATTCTCAGCCTCTAATCAGCCTGCCTTGCTTGTGCAATTCATGTGGAATGCAATCCCTATTATTTAGGAATTTCAGCCTTCCAAAACCGCACAAGGATCATGGGCAATCCAATGGATGTCTGGTTGCATGCGGGCAACCTACTAATGATACAATTGATAGTTAAAATCCCTTTAACCTTTGTCTCAACTGGGTCTCCACTGGAACTGACATGCATGCAACTATTAATAGTAAATCACCAGTTGCATGGCAGATCAGTGATTGTGAATTAAATCTGATTTAATTCACTTGATCTCTCACCAGGGCAACAAACGGTTACAACTAGTGCAACTGACCTTAACTCACCTAATCGAGTTAACTGATTACTCATGCATTAAACTAATGCACCAATTTCAATTCGAACTCCACAACTAATAGAATCACTCTGCATGCCTCACCAACCACCCTCAACTCTAATTCCATGAGCTAATTGAGTTTATCACACTCAGTTAACTATTACAAGTGATTATGAGATAAGATTACATTTTATTGTCCAATTTAATTAAGGGAAAATTAAATTAGACACTGCACCAATTTATTAAATTAAATTGGCCATCACACTAATGTATCGCTAGGACATTTGCACCTATATCAAAGTAATAAAGACTTATAGTCATCTTTTCTTTTATTAGCATGAAAGGGAATTAAAAGTAAATTCTTTTAGGCACTATAGTATCATTCACAACTTTGAACGATAAATTAATCTTTTGCCAGTAATATTCTAGAATGACTAAGAATCTTGCACATGAGTTCATAGCGCATGTATCAACGTGGGCATTGAGATGATATATGTTATAGCCAAAAACCTTAATTCCAGTATTGATAACGATCATACCATCAAGACCATTACATTTTGCATTTATCACTGACATTTGTTGGATATGCTTTGAAACATATATCTTTTCTTTTATAGACAAACATCTAGATGAATTTTGCTATATTTCCGTGCTCAACAAAAGCTTTTAGTTTGACTATATCTCTTTCATCTTGATTCAACAAGACTAGAATTACTATTATCAATTTTCTTTTTTGGTTTCATTTATGTTTCTTTCTCTTCAATTTGTTTTTCAAGTTCATCATAAACATAATCAAAATAATTCACTTTTATCAATCATTTCCAAGCAAGATTCTTATTACATAGGATTTTCTTTGATGCAAGAATATTGTTGGGTCTTAGAATTAATGATATCTTTGCTTCCAATTGACCATTTTGGACCCTCCTTAAACCCTCATTTTCCCCATATATAGTCATATTTTGTGCATGTTAAAATATGTGACAAAGGGATTTAAAGGTAAAACATTATTTTTTCTTAAATGTATATAGTTTTAGGTGCACTTGAAGGAATAATCTTGATTAAAGCCATTAATCACAAGGATTAAAAGGAACACATGGGTTCTTTTGGTGGTAAACCATAACGAGATATGGCAAAGATCAAGAGTTTTGCATACATATTTGTTTAGCCAAGATGTGGAAACACATTCTCAGTTTGACATCTTGTTATTTTGTTGCTCCAAATATGTAGAGGGTTCATTAGATCGACTATGTTTTACTCAATTGAGGTTATGGATGTTAGTGATGTCACATCGTATTCTATGATGTATAAAAATAGAGCCAAGCCAAAAACGATCTTGTTGGACCACTCATAACACTCCTGCATATTTCTATGTCAATGTAATCTATGGGATGATGAAAACATACTGATGTTAATGATCATTTTGTGCATTATGTATTGAATCTAATGTGATTTATGTTTTGCTTAGGGAAACATAGCTGGTTGGAAAGGGGTCACCAACCCACTGTGTTACCTCTTTGTATTCTTATGTATCTAATGTACGCATGGTGTGTCATCTAGGTTGTGTAAGTAAATATTGTTTTACTTCTTTATTTTTTATGAGTTTGTAACAGATATATGGTTTTAGCACTTGATGCGACGTGAGTTTGTTTTGTGATACCAACCCCTTGATATATTGATAATTGGTCTAGGCTATGAAGGAGAATCAAGCATCAAGAAAGCTAAATATAAAGGAGAAATAAACTATGTTGAAGTAATAAAAGGAACAACCAAAAAAGAAGTCAAAGGAAATGAAAGGAACCAACAACATCAAAAGAAGAGTTATTAAAAAAACATGAAAATCCATAAAGATAAAAATGAAATTAGTAAATACCTCATTCCTCTCCAAGATAAAGTCATCCAATAATAAGCAGATCACACTCACAAAGGAAATTTCCTCCTCGGTACCATAATATCTTTAATGGTTACTATTTTTCTAGTACAAATTTCGGACATAAAACTATAAACTGTAGAGCTTATCTCAAAAACAATTAGATAAGAAACAAGATAAATGAATCTTATCAGTCAAACAAAGATAATTGATTTGTAAATTCACATAGAAACGATTTCAGGGATAAAAACTCTTTTTATCCCCTATTTGATGATGTAGAATGCTATAATTTTCATAATTTTGGACATAAAGTGGATAAATGTAGAACCAAAAAAATCAGATAAACTTCTCAGGTTATCAAAAAAAAAACAAACAAACAAAAAAACAAAAAACCCAAGACTTGGAGGAAGAAAATAAAGAAGAGTGTCGCATTATCTTATATGTACAACACTAAGGGAACCGTTGGTATGTGTATAATGGATGCTCTAAGCATATGACTAGTGATAGAATAATTTTTTTGTCACCGAATGAAAGTAAGACAAGAAGTGTCATTTTTTCCAATGATGCCCCAGGAAACATAAGGGGAAAATGAATAATGACTTTGAAAAATGCAAGAGGTAAATCTTAGAACGTTATCTTTGTAGATGGTCTCAAGCACAATCTATTAAGTTTAAGCCAAATGTGTGATCAAGGGTATGGTGTTACCTTTAGTTCCAAAGGATGTGAGAAAAAAATTAGAAAACCCAAGGAAGATAATAGCAAATGGTGTGAGAACCACAAATAATGTGTACAAATATGTAGGTTTTTCATTAGATCGACTATGTTTTACTCAGTTGAGGCTATGGATGTTAGTGATGTCACATTGTATTCTATGATGTATAAAAATAGAGCCAAGCCAAAAACGATCCCGTTGGACCACTCATAACACTCTTGCATATTTCTATGTCAATGTAATCTATGGGATGATGAAAACATACTGATGTTAATGATCATTTTGTGCATTATGTATTGAATTTGATGTGATTTATGTTTTTCGTAGGGAAACATAGTGGTTGGAAAGGGGTCACCAACCCACTGTGGTACCTCTTTGTATTCTTATGTATCTAATGTACGCATGGTGTGTCATCTAGGTTGTGTAAGCAAATATTGTTTTACTTCTTTATTTTTTATGAGTTTGTAACAAATATATGGTTTTAGCACTTGATGCGACGTGAGTTTGTTTTGTGATACCAACCCCTTGATATATTGATAATTGGTCTAGGCTATGAAGGAGAATCAAGCATCAAGAAAGCTAAATATAAAGGAGAAATAAACTATGTTGAAGTAATAAAAGGAACAACCAAAAAAGAAGTCAAAGGAAATGAAAGGAACCAACAACATCAAAAGAAGAGTTATTAAAAAAACATGAAAAGCCATAAAGATAAAATGAAATTAGTGAATACCTCATTCCTCTCCAAGATAAAGTCATCCAATAATAAGCAGATCGCACTCACAAAGGAAATTTTCTCCTCGGTACCATAATATCTTTAATGGTTACTATTTTTCTAGTACAAATTTCGGACATAAAACTATAAACTGTAGAGCTTATCTCAAAAACAATTAGATAAGAAACAAGATAAATGAATCTTATCAGTCAAACAAAGATAATTGATTTGTAAATTCACATAGAAATGATTTCAGGGATAAAAACTCTTTTTATCCCCTATTTGATGATGTATAATGCTATAGTTTTCATAATTTTGGACATAAAGTGGCTAAGTGTAGAACCAAAAAAATCAGATAAACTTCTCAGGTTATCAAAAAAAAAAAAAAACAAACAAAAACAAAACAAAACAAAAAACAAAAAACCCAAGACTTGGAGGAAGAAAATAAAGAAGAGTGTCGCATTATCTTATATGTACAACACTAAGGGAGCCATTGGTATGTGTATAATGGATGCTCTAAGCATATGACTGGTGATAGAATAATTTTTTTGTCACCGAATGAAAGTAAGACAAGAAGTGTCATTTTTTCCAATGATGCCCCAGGAAACATAAGGGGAAAATGAATAATGACTTTGAAAAATGCAAGAGGTAAATCTTAGAACGTTCTCTTTGTAGATGGTCTCAAGCACAATCTATTAAGTTTAAGCCAAATGTGTGATCAAGGGTATGGTGTTACCTTTAGTTCCAAAGGATGCGAGAAAAAATTAGAAAACCCAAGGAAGATAATAGCAAAGGGTGTGAGAACCACAAATAGTGTGTACATACTCCAAGAAGAAAATGATAATTGTTCTATGGGGAAGCTTGATGAGAGCTGGTTGTGGCACATACATCTGGGACACTTGAATTTCAACCATACTGTGAAGCTCAAAAAAAAAAGGAGTTGTAAGGGACTTGCCAAAAATATATGAGTCAAGCAACACAATCTATAAATCATGCCAAATTGTAAATAAAATCTGAGTTCCTTTCAAAACTAAAGAAAATTCATCGATCGGGCCATTGAACCCAGTTCATACAAAATTATGTGGGCCCACAAGAATTGGGACTCCAAGTGGAAAGCTATACTTCATGCTAATTATTGATGATTATACCAGATTTACGTGGGTTTCATTTCTAAAGGATAAGTCCGAAGCATTTGAAAAGTTCAATATTTTCAAAGCCATGGATGAGAACCAAATTGTTTGTAAACTAAAGTGTGTAAGGTCAGATATGGGTGAAGAGTTCACTTCAAATGAGTTTAATATCTTCTGTGAATAACATGGCATAAAAAGTTAGTTCATTATTGCTAACACCCTACAACAAAATGGTGTAGCTAAAAGAGAAAATAGATTAGTGCAATAATTGGAAAGGGAAATGATGGATGAAATAAATTTGCCAATTTTTGTTTGGGCTGAAGTTGTTCATACAACAATCTCTATTTTAATAAAGCTCACCTTAGGAAAAATAGTGAAAAGACTCCAAATGAACTGGAAAACTGAAAACAATAAAAGACTTTAAAGTCTTTGGCGTCAAATGATACATCAAGAATTTTGATGATAATATTGGAAATTTCAATGTAGTGGCTGATGAAGGAATATTTTTGGGATATTTTACTAAGATAAAGGGATATAGATGCTACAATAAAATGCTATGCAAAATAATTGATTGTATTGATGCCAAAGTGGATGAGGAGTTACCTCTCAAAAACCAACAACTAAGATTTATAAATCCACCTAATTAGACTAATGGTGAAGATGAACCAGGATAACTTGAAGAATCTAAAGAAGATGAAGAAGAGAAGGAAAAATTCTCTCATCCATAAACTACCTCAAGGTACATACAAAAGCATCACCCTACATATCATATTGTTGGTGATAATGAAGCAAGTGTTCAAACTCGAAGAAGATTAATGAAACCTTTAGTCAAGTGCATATTCCTATGCTTTGTATGATTGAACCAAAGTAATTTTCTTAGGCAAGCCAAGATGAACATTGGATAAAATCTATGGATGACGAATTCAATCAAATGGAGAAAAATCATACTTGTGAAATGGTTCTAAGACCAACAAATAAACATGTCATATGCAAAAAATGGATCTTTAATAACATATTGGATTAGAGTGGAAAAATTGTAAGAAATAAGGCCAAATTGGTATGCAAAGGCTATGCTCAAGTTGAGGGAATAAATCTCAAAGATAATTTTGTCCCTATAACATTATTAAAGGTAATAAGCATGTTCCTCACATTTGCATGTCACAAAAATTTTAAATTATACCATATGGATGTAAAATTAACTTTCTTGAAGGGCGAGCTTGAAGCAGAGGTTTACATAGAATAGCATGAATGTTTTTAGTTTCCAAAGAAAGCCTTAGGAAGTGTGTAGGCTAAAAAAGGAATTATATGGACTTAGAAAAGAACTTACGGTTTGGGATTCTAGACTAGACAAATACCTACAACAACAATGATTCAAAAGAGGAGCACCTAATAGTAACCTATATCTAAAATCTGAGAATGATAATATTTTAATTATTGTTGTTTATGTTTATGACATAATTTTGGGTAGTAATGCAGATTTACTTAGCCAAAAGTTTTCTACGGATGTGCAAGATAAATTTTATATGTCCATGCTCTAGGAACTCTCATTTTTTCTTAGACTACATATTACTCAATTAGAAAACAATATATTCATCTCCCAGAGCAAGTATATCAAAGAAATGATGAATAAATTTGGAATGGAAGAGTTTTTTCTTGTTATTACTCCTATTGTCTCTAGATGTAGGCTCAACAAAGATGATGGCTCACAAAAGGTAAATCAAACAATGCATAGATAAATAATTGGTAGCCTCTTGTATCTAATAGCCTCACGACCATAAACTATACAAGCTATTGGTATAGTTGCAAGGTATCAATCAACCCCCAAACAAAGTCATCTCTTAGCCGGCAAGATGATTTTAAGATATTTAAGAGCCACAATAGACTATGGTTTATGGTATTTAAAGGGTCAAAGTTTTTCATTAATTGCATACACATATGCTTATCAGGATGGATGTGTAAATGATAGGAAAATCACACGTGGTGGTTCTTTCTTTCTTAGAAATTTCTTAGTGGCATGGTTCAATAAAAAATATACACCTATATCCCTTTGTACTACTAAAGCTGAGTACATAGCAACTGTAACAAGTTTCACTTTGATTTTTTGGATGAAAACCTATTCCAATTATCCGTGAAAATACAAACACTATTAGTATCTCTAACCATATTGTTCTGCATTCAAATACCAAGCATATCCCTATTAAGCACCATTTTCTTAGATAATAGGTGGGTGATCAAATTGTGAATTTGTAATATATCTCAATAAAACAAGTTACTAATATATTTACCAAGCCTCTTTCCTGAGAACCTTTTGAGTATTTAAGGCATAAGCTAGGTGTGATGTATCATTTTCTCTTCACTGGTTTTCTTCACAAGAAAATACAACAACTATCCAAATGTGTGCAAGGATAGTTTTAATGATTTGAGCCAAATAAGAGAGACCAAAATTCATTGGAGTATAAAAACTCTGGTAAAACTGATAAATATATATTATTAATGATGAAAAGATGAGAGATTACAATGAGGGATCGCCTGGGCTTTAAATATAGCCTCAAGGTGTCCCTTGGTGAAGAGGCATGATCTTTGATCATGCCTTTTCAATTAATAACCTAAGATAACTAAATCTAATTAATAAATAATAAAATATACATAACATTGCCCCCTTCTTTAAGATGCTTTGTCCTCAAAGCATACGTAATGATGGGTGTCGCCGTGCGAAACGCTCGAACTCCCAAGATGCTTCTTCAATGGGCAAGTCCTTCCACTTGATTAAATATTCGGTAATAACACGAGAGCGCGGCTTCTTATCACGAGTAGATAGGATCCCCTCGGGCTCTAAAACGAGCTTGCCTTCATCATCCAAAATGGGAAGTGTTGTTTGGGGTAAATCGATGGTTACCCAATGCCTTTTTAGCAGGGACACATGGAAAACATTGTGAACACGATCGGTATCGGGAAGGCTCAACCCATAAGCGACTTGACTGATCTTTTTAATAATTTGATACGGACCATAAAACTTTGGAGCTAATTTATTTTTTTCCTTTTTGTTTAAGGGACAATCGCTTGTATGGTTGAAGCTTGACAAACACCCAATCTCCAACTTCAAATGATCTCTCGGTGCGATTACGGTCGGCTTGTTGCTTCATACGATTACGTAGCAACACTCAAATTCTCTTTGAGAATTTGGACGACCTTTTGGTGTTCTTCTAGTTGATTTTTTACTAGCTGGCAAATTAGTTTGAATTGAAGCAAAATCTTTCCACTTCGGAGGCTCATATCCATATAGAGCCCTGGAACGGGAGTCATTTTTGTCGATGTATGGTAATTAGAATTATACCACCATTCAAGCAAAGATGCAACCATTGGACCCACTTGTTTTGTTTCTCCGTAGCATAACATCGTAGGTAGGCTTCCAAACATTTATTAGCAACTTCCGTTTGCCCATCCTGTTTGAGGGGTGATAAGTCGAGCTCATATTGAGATAGGTTCCAACATGGTTGAACAATTCCTTCCAAAAGTTTCCCTTAAATTTGGCATCCTCTGTCACTAACAATAACCTTCGAAAAGCCGTGTAGTTTATAAATATGTTTGTGAGAATATCTCTGCAATTTGCTTTCATGAGTCCGTTTTTTTAATAGCGATGAAGTGAGCATACTTAGTGAGTCTATCTACTACAACGAAGATCTTATCCTTACCATCCGATACGGGTAATCCTTCAATAAAATCCATCGATATTTCTTCCCACTTATGGGTCGGAATATTTAAGGGATGAAGTAAGCTAGGTGTCATAATGTTTTCGCTTTTATTTCTTTGACACTTGTCACATTCACGCAACATATTTTTGAATATCGTGACTCATACCCTTCCGAAAAAATGATCGACGCGCATTGTAGTAGGTTTTGAAATATCCTACATGTCTCGATGACATGGAATCATGTGATTCCTTGAGTATTTTTGATATAAACTTGGATTTGGAATTTAGATAAATTCTCCCTTTGTACCATAAGATATCGTTCTTCCATTCAAATTTTGAATTCCCCTGGGAGATTGTTGATTATAGCCAACATGTCCCGGATCTTTGGCGTACTCACTTCTAATCTCATTAAGCCATTCGTGCACAACAATTGAAACTGCAAGTAATGTTGTTTCCTCATCCTTTCTAGACAGGGGCATCCGCTACTACATTGTCCTTTCCTTTCTTGTGTAATATCTCCATGTCAAAAGTGGCAATCTTCTCGATCCACTTTTGTTGTTCTTCGAAGAGCGTTTTTGTCTGAAGGAGATACCGAAGACTGACTATGATCGGTTCGGATGGAAAATTTACTTCCTAACAGATATTGTCTCCATTTGGCTAATGCATGCATAATTGCGAGCATTTCCTTACCGTATGTGGACTTGAGACGCTCACGTTTATTTAATTTTCTCGCTTTCAAAAGAAATAGGGTGCCCTTCTTGCATTAATACTGCACCAATACCGAATCCCGAGGCATCACATTCAATGATAAATGGTTTAGAAAAGTCGAGTGTTGCCAATACTGGGTGCATTAGCCATTACTTCCTTCAAATCTTCAAAACATTTCCCTGCTTCTTCATTCCATTTAAACGAATTTTTCTTTAAAAGATTTGTAAGAGGTGCGGTTCGATGTGCATAATCTTTAATAAATCTTCGATAATATCCCGTTAATCCTAAAAATCCTCTCGAGCTTGGATATGTTCACTCGGTTTATTCCATTCCCTTATAGCCTTAATCTTAGAAGGATCCACTTTTACTCCTTCATGGGATATTAGGTGTCCCGGATATTCAACTTCTTCTTTTTCCAAAGGTGCATTTGGATTTTTTTTGCATAAAATTGATGGTCTTCTAGTAACGTGAGAACCTTATCCAAGTGTTGCAAATGCTCCCTCCAAGTTTTACTATAAATCAAGATATCATCAAAAAAATACTAATACAAATTTCCCGAGATATGGACGAAATAACTCGTTCATAGTGGCTTGGGAACGTAGTCGGTGCATTTGTTAACCCAAAGGGCATTACTTTAAATTCATAATGACCTTCATGTGTTTGAAATGCAGCTTTTTGGTATATCTTCCAATCTAATTCGGATCCGGTAGTAACCCGACCTTAAATCTAATTTAGAGAAATATTTTTGCGCCATGGAGTTCATCCAACATTTCATCGATAAAGGGAATTGGAAACTTATTTTTTAATGGTTATCTTATTTAATCCTCTATAGTCAATGCATAGCCGAAATGATCCGTCTTTTTTTTCTTACCAATATAATCGGGGCGAGCATACGGACTCTTACTTTTTGAAATGACCCCACATTTTAAAAGGTCTTGGATTATCTTCTCAATTTCCGTTTTATGGTGATGTGGGTAGCGATAAGGTTTGATGTTACCGAGGGTCCCGATCCTCGCCTTGACTTCTATTGTGTGTTCGATTTCCCTATGAGGAGGCATCTTCATTGGTAGATCTTGAAATACCTTTTCATGTTTCTGAACTAATGCTTGTACCTCCCTGAGATTCTTCGTGGTTGACTTTTGTGGATAACATCTCTAAATGACGACATTCGACTATATAAGCTCGGTGCTCCCTTTTCGGATCATCTTCATCATCCGGGATGATGATACGATTTGATTTTTCGGGGCTTGGAATCCAAACAACTTGTGCTTCCGTCCTTCCCACCTAAAGCTTATAAACCGCTTCCGATGGTTGGGTCGAATAAGTACCTAAGGTTTGTAACCACCGAATTCCTAAAACCACATCTACTCCTCCGAGTGGTACGACATAGAATGGAGATTCTAAATTAAAGTCTTTAATCTGCAATTTGACTTTATGGCATTTTCCTACCCTGTTCAATCTTCTTACCATCGGCCACCATTACCTTCATATTAGGCATGGTAAAAGTAAAGAGGTTGAGTCTTTTGGCCATGGTTGAATCTAGAAAATTGTGCGTGTCGCCGGGTGTCTATGAGAACCATTACGTTGTTTTTCTTAATATGTCCCCTTAATTTTAGTGTCCGTGGTTGTGATATACCCGTCATGGCCGATAATGACACTTGCGGGGGTCTTTGTCACCATCTACTTTCGGGGAGAATTCTAGGGTATCTTCTATCCCTTCTATGTCCGAATCATCATTGTCGAATCATTAGTTGCTTCACAGTTATATAGATTTTTTTCTTTCCCATTAGCACATCTGTGCTTAGGGTCCCATTTTTTCGCCACAACGTTTGCATTTGCCTTCCTTTATTCTTTGTATTTCCAAGTTAGATTTGTCTCCTTCGCGCGAGCGAGGTGGAACATATTTCATGTTATCTTCTTTTGCGGATCGAGGAAACCGTCGCCTTGAATATACTTTTTCCGGTTTCGTTAATCTTTCAAACTTCTTTTCAGCGACTTTTGCTTTTTGCCTTGCTACTTCTACGAGACGTAATTTCATGAAGTTCTAGTTCTTCTCGTATGTGGATTTTAAGTCCCGAGATGTAAGATTGGATTAGACGAGATTCGACAATCCGGTACTCGTGTTGCCAAGGTCTCCCATTCTCGCGTGTACTCATCCACATCTCCTTTTTGGCGTAATTTGATAAACGTTGAAAAGAACTTTTCTTCTTTTTATGCCTTGAAACCTTTTGAAGAACGCATCCTTAAATTTTTCTCCAACTAATAGCGAGCGTCGTATTTTTTCCACCACATATACCAATTATATGCTTCTCCTTCCATTTTCATGGAAGCATGTTTAATTTTTTCATCATCACTAGTGATGTCATAAATCTCAAAATATTCTTCCGCTTTATTAAGCCATGCGACGCTATTCTTTTCATTACCATCAAATTTGGGTAGGTCGATCTTGGCTTTGCGCCGATATGATAATGGTGGAACAAGAAGGGGATATTGATTAGCGAATGCATTCCAAAGTTGCTTATTTTGAAAAATCTGCATTCTTGTCTTCTTGATGATGTGGGGAATCAATTTTTTTCCCGATGCTCTCCCTGGGAGTTCCCCTGAATCGCTGAATTGTTTTGTTGATTTTGTTCCCTCGTTAGGAGATGTTGGGGATTGTGTCCGAGTTAGATTATCTATCTTATCATTCAGCTCATCGAAGAGTTCTCGTCATATTGTTCATTGCTTCGCCATGCTCGTCATCTTGTTCATTGCTTCGTTTCAGCCTTTTTTCGTGGCCTCGTGATGATTTAGCCACATTTGTCTTTCTATTCGATTTGTTGTATCATGAACCCTTTTGATGTCGTTGGAATGCCCCTGCTAACCGTACCTTCCAGATCGACTAATCGCCTTCCAAATTCTTCTGAGTTATTATTAATTTGTTTCTCAATTTCTCCCAATTTCTTACGGAATTCCGCCATCGACATTGACGAAGACATTGAGCGTGTATGAGGTGGGGGAATATCTTTACGCAGTTTCTCCTCTTTTTAATTAATTAATTAATTTTTTTTTGAATTAATTAATTAACTAATATTTAATTAATTAATTAATATATATATATATATATAATTATATAATTATTATATATATATTTTTTAATTAAAAATTATATAATATATATAATTTAATTATATAATTATTATATATATATATAATTTATTAAATGGAAATTATATAATATATAAATAAACTATATAATTACAATATATATATATATAAATATAATTATTAATCAAATTATATAATATATATTTTATATATAATAAAAAAAATCGTGTAAACGAAAAAATGTGCCCTGTTTCTCTCGTATGACTATGTTATATATATATAAATTGTCGATGAACCTTCCACTATACCTGTCCGGTTAAAATCATACCCGTATGTGCCGTTTGGTTTAATTTTTAAATGACACAGCGTTTCATCTATTTTAACCGTCACCCTGTTTGTATAATATGGAATATAATGCTGCCGTTTAAAACTGTCGTATATTCGCTGTTTGTTTGACCCGGCTTAAAAACGAGCCCCGATTTGCTGTCGGGTGGAGTGTGTGGATAGAGGGCGAACGACCACGGTGAATTTAATATGATTACCTGTGCCAATCGTTTTAGAATGTGCCGTTCCGAATTTTTTTTTAAACGCTGTATTTTTTTTTAAACGCTGTAATACTGGTTAACGCTGTATCGTTTTAAGTTAAACGCTGTATGGTATACTGGTCCGCTTAACCCGAATTATTCGCTGCAGTTGTAAATCTATACGTTGGTCTGTAAACCTGTTGACACTTAAACCTGTTTCACGGGAAGTGCAGGGTAAACGCTGTTACAAGCCGTTCCGTCCAGATTTAACTATGCAGCCGTCCAACTATGCAGCTGTCCACCGTAAGGGTAAATCGATACAGACAGATGCAGTGGTGGATCGATACCAATGGAGTGGTAAATGCTGAACACTTTCGGCTTGTTTTAAAAAAAATTCTGAATTTCCCTTCGAAATTTTTTTAACTTGATGATCACACAGATCCAAAGAGCGATGGCTCTGATACCAATGGAGTGTAAAAACTCTGGTAAAACTGATAAATATATATTATTAATGATGAAAAGATGAGATGATTACAATGAGGGATCGCCTAGGCTTTAAATACAGCCCTCGTTGCAACTCAGAAGAGGCATGATCTTTCGATCACGTTCTAAATAATAACCTACATAACTAAATCTAATTAATAAATAATAAAATATATATAACATTCATAAAGTTTATATAAGCTTGGTATAAATGTACAAATATAAGGATAATTGTTTTGTCTCAAATAGGAGAATAATGAGCAACCTTCTATATTCTTTTAGGGGGAGCATGGTCGTAGAGAGTTACCTCAACTATTTTCCATTAATTTCAAAGGGGGAGAGTGAACAAAAATTGGAGATATTGAAGATGGAGACTGATTAACCATCAATAGAAAAGGGGGATAGTAAGCAGATAATAGCAAATTATTCAACATGACAGGGGGGAGTGTTTCCATCAGTGACCAACAATGTTTGGTGGTGTTGTCATCAATGCCAAAAGGGGATATTGTTGAGAATTTGTTGTCATTGATGTAAGGTATAAGTCATTTATTTCAAGTGTCAAGCTAATATAGAGCTTGATAAGTGTCTTATCATTGTTGTGTTAATGTGTATTGTTGCCTAGCTTGAGGTTAAGGATGAAGGGATTATCTTTGAAGGAATTTATTCTTCATATAATTAGCTCTAATGAAAACACTAAGTTTTTATTTGGATAGTCCTCTCAGAGACCTTTCCAATGGTATATGGCACTTGATTTTACTCCCAAGGAATAAAGATAAAACTACGTTTGAAGTTTGCAATTCAAGCAAGGTTCTAGCTGATTGTGGTTCCAACATGTGCATAAATGAAAAATATTGGACCCCCTTTTGTTAAAACTTGGAAAAGAAGCAAACCCTAAAGATAAATCCTTTTTGTTTTATTTGATAAGCCTAAAGATTCACGTAGTGTGCTCCCCCCCCCTTCACTAACTATTGGGTAGGTGGGGGGACCTAGGGATGAGTTATGACCATTGATCTTGTTTGAAACACATGAAATGCCTTCAAAAGGCTATTATTAGTTAAAAAAAAGTGGCAGGAAGTAGCGTAAAAAGCCCTTGGTCACAACCTCTAGTCATAGGGGGTTGGCTAAAGCACGTAGATGCTTGTCAGACCACCAAGCTCATTTGGGTTCACATAGTAGCAACGAGTAGTGAGAAACATGAAACATGGATTGGAATGGTTTTTGAGGTGTCAAGTGGGATGAGAGGTGGTAGTCCAATTAGAATTGACATGGTAGTTGACTCAGCAAGATGACGAGGCATTAGACACATGGTCATATAGAAGGGTGACACATGCCACTCGTATTTGGTTCTTTTGGGTGGCCAAGTGGATAGGTTCTCGGTGACATGTGGCACCATCCAAAGGATGAAATATGGAACGATCATGTCACCATGACGATAGTATGACATCATCATGATGCGTAAACACATGAAAGTAACAAATGGCAGGTGAAACTAACAATTTTGGCTAGCCAAGTGAATGCTTGAAAAGTGACATGTGGCAAGTGACCTAGAGAGACACGTGGCAGAAGGACATGTGGCAAGTCCTAATTGGCTGCAGAAGTTGATGTGACAAGCACACTGGTAGGTAATGTGGACATGGTGGGTCCCATATCAGGATAATGGGGTACCAGACACTTGAAGTGCAGTCCCTTTGTAAAAATTCAACTCGATATCCAGTTTAACGTGGAAAGTGTGACATTGTAGTGATTAGCTGGAAGAAGTGCCACAAGGTAGCCATAGATTGGTTGACATTAATGATAGATGGAACATGATGTGACCTTCATCCTCTTGGGTCATCAGAGCCTCGTGACATCAATTTTATAGAGCAATATTTTTCAGCTGTGGGACGAGATCTGAGAACTAGAGAAGAGCAATGAATTAACAAGCCCAAGAAATATAAAAATGGTTGCTAGTTTCAATATCGTCAATTGACTTATCGACCATTGGCAGGAAGAGAAATGAAGGTATAAATAAAGGATGACGAGGAATGAAATTATGGGATGATGGTGAAATAACACTCGTTCATAGCCCTCGATTGCATTAGGTTGAAGAGTAAGATTCCAAGGGCCTATTGGCCATTGAGCCATCAGACTACAACAAAACAGTAAAGAGGTTTGGGCTACAAAATTGAAGGTTTGTGTGCAAGATGTGTGCATTTTTAGACTTCTAACTCTTGTGAGGATTTAAGAGAAGGTGCTAACAACACTGTTCTATTGACCGAGGAACCGATCCATAGTCTTGATTGAAAATCAAGTGAAGAAAGAATGTGAAAAGTCTTCAGTCCTCATGGTTATTAATATAGTCAAAAAACTTGGGTTGTTGATATAGTCAAATAGGATTTCCTAATGTAAATACCATGGACTTATACTCGGTAACTGAAGGGAAAATCCTATAAAATAAGAATAAATACGCAAGGTTCAATTTACATTCATGTTACACTTAAGAAACTGAAAGAGTACTTGAGATAAGGTATGAAGTGCATATTAGTAAAAAAATGTAAATACACATTTTTCTAACCCTTGGTTTCATATTCCAAGATGTCTCTTGGACTTCTTATGACTATTGGTGTTCACTTGAGGCTTTTCACCTTCCTCACAAATGAAAATTAAAATTTACATAACCGCAAAGGATTATGTTTCCAACATTCCCCCCCCCACCCCCCAAATCCATAGGGGTATATATGAGTCCAAGAAGAGAGCAGAAATTCATGTGTATGTAAACCAATGGCTAGATCTGATATTTGAATATGGTGGTTTTAAGGAAGACCACAAACCAGATGAGGTAGTAGAATTTGAAGTATTCTATCAACGTTGGTTTAAGTCTGACCACCAAGTATGGATTTTGGCTAAAAGAAGTTCCTGGAAAAAAATCAAATTTGGTTAGAAGTTGATGTCTTTCATGAAATGGAAGTGCTCGCTGATGATG
The DNA here is from genome assembly GCA_034641835.2 of Pinus albicaulis. Classification (NCBI taxonomy): domain Eukaryota; kingdom Viridiplantae; phylum Streptophyta; class Pinopsida; order Pinales; family Pinaceae; genus Pinus; species Pinus albicaulis. The sequence goes on along the minus strand of CM076575.1, from coordinate 851,313,209 downwards.
GTTTAAATATGACCACAAAATATCAAAATGGATGTTACACAGTTATTTGTCACCATCCCTGCAATCCCCATCCCGAACATTGGAGGACCATTTCAGTGACCCCTGTGTACTATCATACATTTTCATAAATGTCAGTACACACCTTGACATGTCAGGAACATGATATATGTTGATCATTCCTCAAGCAGACACTCATAAACCTATGCTTTTGGGTTGGCGCTGGTAGGTAGTTATTTTCTCACGCCCATGAACAAATTAACACCTAAGCCTTGACCTGTAGCTCATCCTCAGAATGATATGAAAATGAAACTATTTGTAAATGTTGTGCAAAGTATCTATTTCCATTTAATTAAGTGTGCAAAGTATTCTCCATGTCTTGCAGGTTAAACAAAATGTTTTTGGTAATTGTTTCTGAGTTTTTGTGTGAGAAAATGTTAATTAAGTTTATTGTTTAACATATTATATCAAAAATACACAGCAAGAGAAATTCACCATAGCATAACACAACAAACTAATGAGGCAGCTCACCCCTCCTAGGCTACATTTGTTGGGTCCAAAGCTCCCAATGGGCATGTCCTTGCTCTATTAAGTTGCTCAAAATGGTTATACAGTGAAATGTATACCTAAACAGGAAAAACAAGTTGTGAATTTAACTTCAGAAAACATAAATAAGCTAAAAATTGCTTTTGTTTCACCTCAAACAATGAAGTACAACCCAAAACAGCTCCATCTCCCTGATAGCCCTCGTGGCTCTTTCCTCTTCTCTAAAGAAAAAATGGTTAAAGAACACCTATGTTCGCTTTGCAACATGTCCCAAACACTCCAGAATGCTCAAGAAACCCAAAATTGACTAAAATTTCAT